>JARSSU010024606.1:0-31295 GCA_029619165.1 Eurosta solidaginis
CTCCTGCAATGTTGCACTATTACAAACATATTCAGCCAAGCCATGCCTTAGTTGTTGTACAACTTATCCCAATTGCCTTCTTTGCGTTTCGATTTTGTTGACATTTTCCGAGAAGTATAGAATTAGCTTAAATTTATAAGAATTTTATATGAGGCAGCATAGTTTTTTTAAGTGGCTTTTGTGAACATTTCTGATGAGGAAACTTTTTTGTCTTACAATTTTTTTTTACTTTCTGAGCTTTTTTCCTAAACAATACTCGTAGACTTCCTTAACAACAAAATCATACCAGATTAAAGTATTTTATTTTAATTTCAAACTTTTAATAATAATTTTTGAAAATTCTCAGGAAAATTTTACCAGTTTTTAAAGCTCATTAAAATTCCTGAGGATAACTTCAGACTGAAATAGAAATGTTGAAAGTAAAACACAAATAAAGTACATATTCAAGTGTTTTATTCAAAAAAACGAGACAAATAATGTAAAGTTATATCTTAAAAAAACTGAAATACCAAAATTGTTACTACCTTAACAGTTTGATATTTGATTTAGGACTTAATATAATGATTTAGTAAGAATTTCACAAAAGGGAAATTTTTTATCAAAAGTGCCTTTCATCTTTCTAGCTTCATGAAAGTTTTTTTGATATGTTTTTGGCAAATAACAAATAAAATTTGAAATTTTCCTTTAAGGGAAATTTTTCGAAAATTTAAACAGCCCAAAAAATTAACGAGGTACGCTTATTTTGGAATATGTCGGAATATATAAAATACTTTGGAATCAAATTTTATGACGAAATTAAACGATTTTATGCTTCAAAGGATTTGGAGACAGTAACTAAGATTGAGAAAGCATTATAACCGCTTCATGTACTTCCTTAAAGCTGTCTTTACAGGTACATATTTTGCAAGTTAGAACATCTTTGCTGTACATTGCAAAGCCACAAGGAAGTTTAACGAATATAATAGAAAACCATAATAAAGAAAAAAGGATCTACTCACTTTACCTAAGTCAAATACAAACACACCCGCACTCATCTTAACACTACTCCAGTTAACAACACCGCTCCACCTCATCGTTAACTATCAATAAATAATCGAACGTAATGCTGCCAAGCGGAAGTCCCATAGTGAAGTTTCTGTATTAAGCATAAGCAAAGTGTAGCAGGCGCAAGGCAAAGGATTCCAATTAATAACATTGATTAAGCTGATTGAAAGCGGACACAAATACATACAAAAATGAAGGTAAAGGGAAAGCCGAAGGCTAAAAGGATGAGGGATTAGTTAGAAACATAAACGCATATAGAGAGGAGCAAGAATGGTGAAACTTTGATTATGCTGGTAGTTCAATGTGGCTTTGTAGGGGCTTCGACAACAGCAGACTGCCATTTTAAGTGCACACAGATTGTTAATCAAAAGTGTGGTTATGTGGAACCTGACATTAAAATTGCAAGATAGCAGCGCCAGCTAAGTTGAAGTTATCGTCACTTATTAAATGTATGTAGTACCTGCAATTGAGTTATCGGCCTCGTATTGAACTCATTTGAACTTTCTTCTAAAGGAGATTTGCTCACACAAACTGTGTGGAGGAAAGAAGGAGCGCTTAACGTTAATCAGAAAAAAAAACGCGCAAAGTTGACAGTCAACGACAGGAAAGTCAAAAGTACAATATTGCCGACTCAATAAGTAATATATTTTCTGACTGATTTGTATGTTTGTATATGAGAATGTATATGTATGAAATTTACGGACAGGCGCCAGCTTTTATAAAGTTTCACTCAATATATGTACGTGCTAGATTAATAGAAACTTTACTACCATTTGAGATTATTACTTTTTATCTTTGATTCTTTGCATTAAAAGTATAAGTGAATACTTACTTTAACATATAAAAATTTCCCTTAGGGCTTTTATTAAACAGTTTAATCATTACTGAATTTACTAGCTTTTTTAATATAAACTCTTTTTTATGACATAAGTTTGTGATCAATTGGATACGCAAAAAAATATAATAAGTAATGCTAATGAAAACAATGATAGTATTGGAGAACAATTTCAGGTACCCTTTTATTGTAAAATGCTCTCAAATAATCGAAAACCTTCTTTCAACCCATGTTAAACTTAAAGTCTGAAATTTAAAATACAAGCAAATAAAACTAAGCAAAAAAATTAAATTTCCCCAAAGGGAAATTTTTTGGGATTTTTTAAACTCCAGTTAAACGTGCAAAAGTATTGTTGGATATGATTACTCCAGTATTTCCAACTTATTCTGTTTACTTTTTCAAACAGTTAAAAAAAATATGTACAATTGTTGTATTCTAAACAATTTCTTTTTAAGTTCAAGTTTTCTTTCAGAAGTTTCGAACTGCAATTTTATATATAGGTTAATAAAATAATGAAGCTAGGAGATACAGCGCTGATGTATCTTCTTTTATAGAAGATAGAAGCTACATAATACAAATAAACCAAACTCAGCTGTGGGAAAACAAAGCGAAAGTTGTTTATCTCTGTGAAGTGTGGTAAAATGCAAGGTAATAGAAAGCTCAGGAGCTGCTTTAAGCTTTATTTCAAATACTGTTTCATATTTACATATGTATGTACATGTGTATGTATGCAGCTCGTAATTTCACTTTTGGTTGACGCATTCTTGAATTGAAGAGAAAATTTACCATCGCAGAAGTGAAAAGTTTTAACTCTAAAAGCTTTGGGTTTTGTTTTGTTTTCGCAAAAATGTGCCCTCAAACTAAAATTTCCCTGGAAGAAAATTTTAAGAAAACTTTTTTAAGTGTACTTCAAATTGAAATAACTTATTCGGACAAGATTAAGCAAAAAAGAAAAATTTCCCTGGAGGGAAAATTTTTGGGGAAATTTTCAAAAAGTGCATGTTTTGTGAAAATATGTCATATTTAACGCAATTTACTACTTCAGTATATATTTATTAAATGTTTGTAAAATCTCAAGATTTTAAGTTAATGAAACTTTTTATATGTATCTTTTTCTAATAGAAAAAAGCATTGACTACACATAAGTATGTACTTTCATTATTATGTGTCCTTCAATTATTTATTTTCTTGGTGGGATCGGCTTTTCGGTCTCAACTTGTTTATTTTAGACACCAATCCTTTGCAATTTTTTATTTAAATTAATGCTGTTTTTTTATCTGGCACATTTTCCACTCACTGAATATTTGCAGCATTACATCACATTGCCTCACTTTGCAGCCTCTTAACTAGACTTTAATTTAAATAATTTTACTTATTCTTTACAACAACACCCTGTTGTACCAGCGAATTTGTTTATCTTGTGAATGTCTAAACAAGTTTTTTTGTGAAGAAATACAATAGAAATGCTTAAATACTTCACAAACTGCACAAATTCTTAGCTTTCATCGCTGAAGCAAGAAAAGGGTTACCCATTTCTCGAAGCAACCTTAACGACTTTCATTGTTCATTTCTTTGAATGCTACAGTGCAACGAACTAATGCTGCACTTTCACGTTTCGATTGCCAGCCATCGCAGATGCCTTACAATGCATATAATATTTGCATAAACGTAGCAAGAAAGTAGTCAGAGAAACCTTGTGGGGTGTGATGGATTTCACAATGCTAGTTTGGGTTAACGAAAAATTGCAAAAGCAAGATAAGGAGCCTTGCGAGATTTCTTGAAAGGAGAAGAATATGCGCCGCTAGTAAGAAATAAATAAAGTTGTTTGCTGAAAGACGTCTTGTACCAAAACAAAAACACTAAAAAAGCGAAATCGGTAGCTGATATCGCAAATGTAGCGCCATAAATTGCAGGGCAACAACAAGAACAAAGTGTAAAAAGAGGTAAATTAAAGTAAAAGAAACCGAATGCAACTTATGCGCAAAAATGGAAAATGACGGTAGCATTTGAATTTCTTGCAAAAAGCTGTAGAAAACTATTTTGCACAATTGTTTATGAGTGGATACGTAGAAGCCAGAATTTAATTTGTTAAAATTTAAAAAAAATATAAAATTTCTGTTTTTTTTTAAATTCAACTAGAGACCACTACTTTTTTGAAAGGAAATTTTAAGGGAATGATTTAACCGCTGTTCAGATTTGCATGAAAGGATTTTTTAAAAAGTTCGGTTAGGTTGAACTGACCGCAAACCCTCTGCCTCTTTTTGATTTCTTCAAATCGGTTTGGGACGTCTTTCGTCGATTTATCGAGTGCGCCACCCTTCTTTGCCAACTCATCGGCCTTTTCGTTACTTTCTACCCTAGGAACCCGCCGTACTATCAATATTTATTCGGACACGACTACATCTTAAGCCCGCTTCCTCCAGAATTTCTGCTGCTTTTTGACGACTATAACTTTCACCACTAAAGTGATCTGACAGTCGGCAGAATTTACTTATTTTTGGATCGGCACAATACGCAGCAGACCCAACCACTTCCCGTAATTCGGAACTATCAGTATACACATATGTATGTGGCCTACGCTCAAGCTGCCCGGATGCCTAAAGCCTTCCCAAGCCAAAGATTTGCATCAGGTTACTTGGAATGGAATGGCATATTGTGATATTTACGGCAGCTGGATTTCTCGACTTTAGACTACATACCTACGAACCGAGCGATCCTATACCGCAAGACAATTTTGAAACCTATGCTTTCCCAGGCAGTACTTCGCAGAGAGCCCTTTCACATGGTCTGAGTTGAACAGCAATTTTAAGCACTCTATACTTATAGGAACATCCAAAAATGGGAGCTTTTCACACTTCGAAATGTATTCAAAGCCAAGTAAAGAGTATTTGACATCAAAACCTTCGGATTGCTTGCTGTCAATGAGATATTGAGAGTCTCCTTATCTTCGAAAAAATAATAACCATTGAAAACTAATACTAACTGAGTGGTCTCGCCTATTAGATGGGGCGAAGCACTGGTAAAACTTGGTAACCAGCCTGTCCAATAATCTAAGAGCATCTGGGCTTTCATTAGGCAGTGCGGTTGCCAAAATTCACGGCTTTCAAGTGGGATTTTTTAGTTTAATAGATTTCGATATCGATATTTCGATAGCTGCCTTGATACAATATTGACCAAAGTCGTACTCTTGTAGCAAGGTGCGCGGTGTGTTCTCGAAATTATCCTTGCTCAATCAACGCTAATATCAGGCGTATTGACTTTTAATCCGCACGAAGCTGGTAACTGGCTATCCACCGTCTGCGACAGATAAAATCGTATGCCCCACGAAGCCAAGTTTCAATGTAGTCGTTTGAGCTAGGAAGTAGAATATAAAAGTTCAAAATGAAAGAATAGATTTTTGGATCATTTGTAAACACCTTATCAAATTTGACCTTAAAACCCCAACAGGTACATTTTACATATTTCAGTTTTATCTTTAAATTCACTTTGATATGAATTGAAACAAGTAAGGAAGGTTAAGTTCGGGTGTAACCGAACATTACATACTCAGTTGAGAGCTATGGTGACAACATAAGGGAAAATAACCATGTAGGAAAATGCACCGAGGGAAACCCTGGAATGTGTTTGTATGACATGCGTATCAAATGAAAGGCATTAAAGAGTATTTTATGAGGGAGTGGGCCATAGTTCTACAGGTGGACGCCATTTAGGGATATAGCCATAAAGGTGGACCAGGGGTGACCCTAGAATTTGTTTGTACGATATGGGTATCAAATGAAAGGTGTTAATGAGTATTTTAAAAGGGAGTAATCCTTAGTTCCATAGGTGGACGCCGTTTCGAGATATCGCCATAAAGGTGGGCCAGGGGTGACTCTAGAATTTGTTTGTGCAATATGGGTATCAAACGAAAGGAGTTAATGAGTATTTTAAAAGGGAGTGGGCCTTAGTTCTATAGGTGGACGCCTTTTCGAGGTATCGCAATAAAGGTGGACCAGGGGTGACTCTAGACTTTGTTTGTGCGATATGGGTATCAAATGAAAGGTGTTAATGAGTATTTTAAAATGGCGTGGGGCTTAGTTCTATAGGTGTTCGCCTTTTCGAGATATCGCCATAAAGGTGGACCAGGGATGACTTTAGAATATGTTTGTACGATATGGGTATCAAATGAAAGGTGTTAATGAGTATTTTAAAATGGGCGTGGGGCTTAGTTCTATAGGTGGACGCCTTTTCGAGATATCGCCATAAAGGTGGACCAGGGGTGACTCTAGAATGAGTTTGTACGATATGGGTATCAAATTAAAGGTATTAATGAGAGTTTTAAAAGGGAGTGGTGGTAGTTGTATATGTGAAGGCGTTTTCCAGATATCGACCAAAATGTGGACCAGGGTGACCCAGAACATTATCTGTTGGATACCGCTAATTTATTTATATATGTAATACCTGCCAAGATTTTAAGGGTTTTTTATTTCGCCCTGCAGAACTTTTTCATTTTCTTCTACTTAATATGGTAGGTGTCACAACCATTTTATAAAGTTTTTTCTAAAGTTATATTTCGCGTCAATAAAACAATCCAATTACCTTACCATGTTTCATCCCTTTTTTCGTATTTGGTATAGAATTATGGCATTTTTTTCATTTTTCGTAATTTTCGATATCGAAAAAGTGGGCGTGGTCATAGTCGGATTTCGTTCATTTTTCATACCAAGATAAAATGAGTTCAAGTAAGCACGTGAACTAAGTTCATTAAAGATATGTCGATTTTTGCTCAAGTTATCGTGTTAACGGCCATGCGGAAGGACAGACGGACGACTGTGTATAAAAACTGGGCGTGGCATCAACCGATTCCGCCCATTTTCACAGAAAACAGTTAACGTCATAAAATCTATGCCCCTACCAAATTTCAAAAGGATTGGTTAATTTTTGTTCGACTTATGGCGTTAAAAGTATCCTAGACAAATTAAATGAAAAGGGCGGAGCCACGCCCATTTTGAAATTTTCTTTTATTTTTGTATTTGGTTGCACCATATCATTACTGGAGTTGAATGTTGACATAATTTACTTATATACTGTAAAGATATTAAATTTTGTGTTAAAATTTTACTTAAAAAAAATTTTTTTTTAAAAGTGGGCGTGGTCCTTCTCCAATTTTGCTAATTTTTATTAAGCGTACATATAGTAATAGGAGTAACGTTCCTGCCAAATTTCATCATGATATCTTCAACGACTGCCAAATTACAGCTTGCAAAACTTTTAAATTACCTTTTTTTAAAAGTGGGCGGTGCCACGCCCATTGTCCAAAATTTTACTAATTTTCTATTCTGCGTCATAAGTTCAACTCATCTACCAAGTTTCGTCGCTTTATCTGTCTTTTGTAATGAATTATCGCACTTTTTCGGTTTTTCGAAATTTTCGATATGGAAAAAGTGGGCGTGGTTATAGTCCGATATCGTTCATTTTAAATAGCGATCTGAGATGAGTGCTCAGGAACCTACATACCAAATTTCATCAAGATACCTCAAAATTTACTCAAGTTATCGTGTTAACGGACGGACGGACGGAAGGACGGACGGACATGGCTCAATCAAATTTTTTTTCGATCCTGATTATTTTGATATATGGAAGTCTATATCTATCTCGATTCCTTTATATATGTACAACCAACCGTTATCCAATCAAACGTAATATACTCTGTGAGCTCTGCTCAACTGAGTATAAAAACAATGTATGCGGTATTTGTAAACATCCTGTGAAGCTTCAGTCTTCTAGCAGTTAAAAAGAGAAACAAATGACAAAAACCCTATTATTTGTAAAACAGTTTGCGTTCAAACAGACAGACAGATGGACGAACAGACAGACGGACGGACGGACCTGACTAAATGAACTCAGCTCGTCATCCTGATCATTTCGGTATACTTATTGATGGGTATATTGCGTCTTTTTTAAAGACTTACGATTTTGATATTCGTCACAAACTAGATATACCAATTATTTTCATGAAAGGTATAAAAACGTGAAAGAAATCGCTGTGTAAATGTATGACAGTGTAGATTCAAATATAAAATCTATAATATCTTAACTCATGAGACTTGCAATGTGGAGATAATTTCAACAATTAGTAACAGTCACTTGAACTCGGGAAAATATTTATACAGCTGAAAATTAGACAATGGTACCTTGTACAAATTTGTCTCTAACAAAAAATAAAACTTATAAAATTGAAAGTTTTTCAATTCTGCATCAATTATCTAAGACCTGAACATACTCGTAAATAAGGTTCGAAAATTATTTTTTTGGGTATGCGTATTGGAACTTTTTTTCCTGAGCCCAAATCTTATCGAAAACTCGATGGCGCGATATCGGTTAACTTTCGTCAATACAAATCGACTCTGGTTAGTGTACATGTATATGCACACACAAAAATGTAATTTAGTGTTAACACTTTACGGAGAAACGTCAAAACTTATGTGTATTCGTTGTATTGAGTCAGGGTAGATGTGAGTATCCAGTCGCAGTGGTATGGTGTTAGCGTTATCCGCCTTTCGCACCGAATATCCTAAGTTCAAGTCCCGGCCAAGCCAACTTAAACATTTTTTCTTTATTATTCTAGCTTTCATGAAATGGTATATTTAGCTTGTCACGAATCTCAAAATTGTAAGTCCGTAAAGAAGCAGAGATGGGCCCACCAATAAGTATTCCGAAATGATCAAGATGACGATCTAAGTTGATTTGAGATATCTTGATGAACTTTGGTGAGCGGGTATGTACTTGTTTCCGATTAGACATTTGTCGGAATCGAGCGGATCGGACCACTATAGCATATATCCTCCATATAACCCCACATGACACCAACCATCTATTTAATTGTAATGTGGAACCAACGCCTCTAACACCCCTTTTCATTATGGTCCACCCCTGTTGAAACAGCAAGTTTCCTTGGACTCCCGTTAGAGGATATTGATGGCAATTTGTGATCGGTCGCACCTATTAGGTGGGGCGAAGCACTGCTAAAACAACAACAACATATAACCGATTTTTCAGAAAAGAGGTTTTTTGTAATATCTTCCTGAATTGACCAGACAGACGCTCAAAATTTACTAAATGCTTTTATATATGGGACATACTAATTTCTGATAAAATCATTGAGACCGGTCGTATATATAGTATATATCTAATACAACTGATTCTGCAAATGATAGGTTTTCGTAAATTTTGCCCCACTTAACAAGCTTCAAATTTAATAAAATACTTACGAACGCGTCATATATTGTACAGATAAGTGATTCATGGTCATAGCTATAGTATATACACAACAAAAAAACGTAGATTAGCGATTTTTCTATTTTATATTTATAGAAAATTACGCTCTCTTCTCTATATATTACACATCTTATACAACTGATTATTCGGATATAACGAAGTTGCAATAAAATATCCTGAGGTTATAAATGTGGAGCAGAGATTGAGTTATTTGAATGCAGGATATTTCCCAGGCAAAGCCTAAACGGAATAGTATGAAATGTTATCTTTAAACTTCATAGCGTAAGGAAAACCCTTTTTATCCTCCTTTAGAATTTACAAACCATAAAACGCGTTGCAAATAATTTTCGTTCTCATTTTACAGAGGTAAGCTTTATTGCACTTTTTATTGAGTTCAAAATACTTATGATGATACAGTTTAGCATAACGAACGTAATCCGAATGTAAACCAATCTTCTTATACAATTTTAAGTAACATGACTTTTTGTTATGCAAAGACTTTAGTTCTTTTTAGGGATCCCGGCTTGCATTGATTCATCGTATGAACAAATATGTTTGGACACATACTTTTCATATAAATTAAGAATGATTCCATTAAAATATAAAACTTTCTAATCGACGTTCGCATTATTTTGAGGCCAAGTGGCCAAGTTATTTTAGAAGCTATCGCGCCCTAAGTACTTCAATTTCGAGAAAAACGTGACTTTTTCGGTTATGCCGAGAATACAGATATATATATATGCAAGGGTGCCGTGATGACTCAACCATGTCCGATTAATTATTTTTTATAATTTATACTTATAGTTAATAATTTTGGGGCCAATATTTTTAGAAACACAAGCACTTTTTTTTATTAAGCCTAAGCCCCGTATTTTCTTGAATCCAACCCAAGTAGGAAGTGACACGTGTATATCCAGCTGGTAAACCAGCTTCACATCCATCCTCTGAATGAAAAGACATAATACCAATTTGTAGCATTAAAGATGTCAACACCAATGGACCACCAGAATCACCAACACAAGGGCCAATACGATTGTCAGTGGAAGTACACAAATGTCCGGTTTTGATCACAGATGAACCATATTCTTCAGCACATACTTCGTTCGAGATCACTTTCATATTGGCAAACTGTAAAACAGGTGAACTCGATGTGTCTCTATCAGAGGTAAGACCCCATCCAGAAGCCACTACAGTTTCATCAACGTAAGTGGGATAACTTGAATCGCATTTTGGTAGGGACACAGGTCGAATGACAGCTGAATATTTTACAGCTGGAATTTTGATCAAAGCTATATCATTTAACTTAGATTCCCAATCGAATTCAGGATGAGCTTTAATGTTACATTTGTCTACCTCCAGGCGTACAATGGGATCTAAGGGAGTGATGCTGCCTAAGAATACGATCACATTAACAGCACTGAAATTAAAAGAATTGACGTACGTTATTAACTTATACATTTTTCTTTTCGCCAATTGTCTCACACTCTAAAACATACAGCACATATAATTCAAAACTTACTTTAAAGTACAATGAGCAGCCGTCAGCACCCATTTTTTGCTTATTAGAGATCCACCACAAATGCCCCAATTTTCACCATCAAATAACGACAAACCAGCTTGATAAGGAAATTTATTAGCAGCAGCCGTTTGACCATTTGTTATACGTGGACTTACAGCTACCGTTTGCACCATAGACCCTAAGCGTTCACGTTGTGTATTTCTAGATCCCCGATTTTCAAACGCCGAGGCTATGCATAGTAGGAGCGACAAAGCTATCAACAATTTCATGTTGCTGCTGTTCAAGCAAATTTAGACTGACTGAAGCATAGGCTGTTTTGGTTTATTTGTAGTATAGTTCAATAGCGTACTATGGGATAGTTTGCAATATTTTGCCATATATTTCTGCAATTCGCAGTATATGGGTATTTCGCAATAAACGAGATTTTTATTTTCTATCGATTAGGAATACTTCGGATACATTTTAACTTTTCACCTTAACTGCAAAGTTTAAATCTATCAAGAAAAACAGAACAGTGATCTTATATATAAAATAGAGCTTACGTTTTATATTCGAACACAAGCGAGATTTTCGAGACCCGAGAAATCGAGAACTCGACTTCTCGCGAGATTTTCGTGTCTCGAAGTACTCGTAAATCTCGCGAGCTTTATGGACAGTATTTATACACTTGAATTTTTTTGTTGATTATATTACTTCAATGATGTTTAACTCAAAACATATTTATTATACATATAATTTTGTTCCCGATATTTTATTTTTCAACGAGACATCAAGAACACGGCTTCTCGCGAGATACTCGAATCTAGAATTACTCGTAAAGCTCGCGAAATTCTCGAATTTCTCGTAATACTCGCGATCTTATCGACTTCCAATTCAGTCGCTGTATTGTCATGGCTTATGCTCCAGAAGAAATCGTAAGCTCTATATAAAAGAGCCAATGAATCAATTAAGTTGAATGTCGAGAAACTCGCGAGCCTTACGAGTAATTCGAGATTCGAGAATCTCGCGAGAAGGGGAGACTCGCGAGAAATCTCTTCTGGAACATGTTCGAGAAATCGTAAGCTCTAATATAAATTCCTCGTGTCACAGGTTTGTGGTTGTATTCCTTCGAAACGGTTTGACCGATTCTCAAGAATTTTTGTGAACAACGAACTCTTAATTTTTTTTTGGACAAAACTTTTTATACCCACCACCCTCTGGGACTGGGACTGAAACTAACACTAGGACTTGGGCTGGGACTGAGACTAGTACCCGAACTGAGACAAGGAATAAGAGATGGAGAAGCATAAAGAGAGCTAGATAGAAGATAAGCGGTGGAAGAAGAAAGAAATTGAGAAATAGGTAGAGTTAGATGAAGTTAGAAACATGGTGATAGATGGAGCGAGGGAAGAAGAAGGACAGGGAGCTAGAATAAAAAGTCTAAGTAGGACGACTACGGAGCAAGCTTCTGGGCCCTTTTAAGCTAGTTCCTCCGCTTTTTAATTCCTATCTATTCTCAAATGCCCTGGGCCCAATATAGATATATATGATTTATACATTCGAACTGGCTTTTTGATGATGTGCTATGCTAGATTGTTGCCTTAATTGAAAATATGTCTTTGCTTCAGTTTAAGCTATTTTCTTCCAGTGCTTCTACTGCTTTGGCTACAGCTACTACTGCCGCCTGGAAGCCGCTACAAGGATTGTGGATCCGTTTGTTACCTTACCGCAGGAGGTATGGTAATGCGGTTGGATTTCTGGAATATCGAAACCATCAATTTAAGGACCGGAGTAGGAGTTGAAAAATGTTAGATTTTCACTATTCCCTCTGTATTTTTTGTCACTCTTACGTGTATGTAGTACATACATATGTATATCTACATGTATTGTAACGAATTTTAGAATATTCCTGATATTTATACACCTTCTGCTAATGTTCGAATCCTGAACTGTCGAATAAAAAACTCCAATATTCAGTATTGCAAAATGGTCTTTATTTAGACTCCTTTGGGAGTGGTACTTTACAATTATACTTCACTAATAGCATGTTTAAAACAAACTGATTACTGATTCCACAGCTTCCGCTGCTTTTATACTGTCGGTTACCTCGTTCGTCCATTTCTCCTAAGGTCTAGTCATTTTACGAACATGTGTTCTAGAAAAGTTGAATCTCATGCTTGGTTATTTAGCTATATACATGTATACCTCTAGTTTATGCTTTTTTCTAGCCATACACTCAGGGAAAAATATTGTAAAATCAAGCATAAATAATGTTAAATCAAGTATAAACCGTTATGATTTCGGGTTAAAGTAGAAAATTGTTAATAGACAATGGACAGTGTTGATTTTATAATGGAATTATAACATTTACAACTTTTAATTTAAGATGATTCGTGCTTGAATTAACATTGATTCGTATTTATTTTAAAAGTGTACACTCTTAAAATAAAATCGTGCATTGTTAATTTAAGGTTGTATACAGTTTGAACTAAGGTATTGCGTACTTAATTTAACATAGAACCATTTTAATTTTTATATTCCACACAACCTATATATTTTTCACCTTTCCACCGAATGACTGGAATGATAACTTTTGAATTAGGTATAAATTCAGTATCATGGCGGAACGATACAAGGTGGCAGCATAGAACAGCTGATTATAAACTTTTTTAGCTGATTTGATACATCAACTTTCCGGCGCAGTACGATTTTAACATTTGTCCATCGAATTTACGAAAACAAAGTACATGGGATTTTTATTTATGTTTGTATGTATGTCACCATGCTGCCACCTTGTATCGTTCCGCTATGTTCAGTACAATACTTATACATACATTTACAACGTTTTTAATTATACTCCGTTGAGCAGAGCTCACAGAGTATATTAACTTTGATTGGATAACGGTTGGTTGTACAAGTATAAAGGAATCGAGATAGATATAGACTTCCATATATCAAAATCATCAGGATCGAAAAAAAATTTGATTGAGCCATGTCCCTCCGTCCGTCCGTCATGAAACATGGTATTTGGATTATTTTATTGACGCAAAATATAACTTTAGAAAAAACTTTGTAAAATGGGTGTGACACCCACCATATTAAGTAGAATGAAATGAAAAGTTCTGCAGGGCGAAATAAAAAACCCTTGAAATCTTGGCAGGAATACTGTTCGTGGTATTATATATATAAATAAATTAGCGGTATCCAACAGATGATGTTCTGGGTCACCCTGGTCCACATTTTGGTCGATATCTCAAAAACGCCTTCACATACACAACTACCACCACTCTCTTTTAAAAGCCTCATTAATACCTTTAATTTGATACCCATATCGTACAAGACATTCTAGAGTCACCCCTGGTCCACCTTTATAGCGATATCTCGAAAAGGCGTCCACCTATAGAACTAAGCCCCATGGCCTTTCAAAATACTCATTAACACCTTTCATTTGATACCCATATCGTACAAAACATATTCTATAGTCACTCCTGGTGCACCTTTATGGCGATATTTCGAAAAGGCGACCACCTATAGAACTAAGGTCCACTCCCTTTTAAAATACTCATTAATACCTTTCGTTTGATACCCATATTGTACAAACGCATTCTGGAGTCACCCCTGGTCCACCTTTATGCCGATATCTCGAAAAGGCGACCACCTATACAACTACCACCACTCCCTTTAAAACCCTCATTAATACCTTTAATTTGATACCCATATCGTACAAACACATTCTAGAGTCACCCCTGGTCCACCTTTATGACGATACTCGAAAAGGCGTCCACTTGTAGAACTAAACCCCACGCCCTTTTGAAATACTCATTAACACCTTTCGTTTGATACCCATTTTGTACAAACGCATTCTAGAGTCACCTCTGGTCCACCTTTATGGCGATATCTTGAAACGGCGTCGACCTATGGAAATAAAATAGTTCTATAGGTGGACGCCATTTAGGGATATAGCCATAAAGGTGGATCAGGGTTGACTCTAGAATGCGTTTGTACGTTATGGGTATCAAATGAAAGGTGCTAATGAGTATTTTAAAATGGAGTAATCCTTAGTTCCATAGGTGGACGCCGTTTCGAGATATCGCCACAAAGGTGGACCAGGGGTGACCCTAGAATTAGAATTTGTTTGTACAATATGGGCATCAAACGAATGGTGTTAATGAGTATTTTAAAAGGGAGTGGGCCTTAGTTCTATAGGTGGATGCCGTTTCGAAATATCGCCATAAAGGTGGACCAGTGGTGACTCTAGAATGTTTTTGTACGATATGGGTATCAAATTAAAGGTATTAATGAGGGTTTTGAAAGGGAGTGGTGGTTGTTGTATAGGTGGTCGCCTTTTCGAGATATCGCCATTAGGGTGGGCCAGGGGTGACTCTAGAATGCGTTTGTACGATATGGGTATCAAATGAAAGGTGTTAATGAGTATTTTAAAAGGGAGTAATCCTTAGTTCCATAGGTGGACGCCGTTTCGAGATATCGCCATAAAGGTGGGCAGGGGTGACCCTAGAATTTGTTTGTACAATATGGGCATCAAACGAAAGGTGTTAATGAGTATTTTAAAAGGGAGTGGGCCTTAGTTCTATAGGTGGACGCCGTTTCGAAATATCGCCATAAAGGTGGACCAGTGGTGACTCTAGAATGTGTTTGTACGATATGGGTATCAAAAGAAAGGTGTTAATGAGTATTTTAAAAGTGAGTAATCCTTAGTTCCATAGGCGGACGCCGTTTCGAGATATCGCCATAAAGGTGGACCAGGGGTGAACCTAGAATTTGTTTGTACAATATGGGCATCAAACGAAAGGTGTTAACGAGTATTTTAAAAGGGAGTGGGCCTTAGTTCTATAGGTGGACGCCGTTTCGAAATATCGCCATAAAGGTGGACCAGGGGTGACTCTAGAATGTGTTTGTACGATATGGGTATCAAATTAAAGGTATTAATGAGAGTTTTAAAAGGTAGTGGTGGTTGTTGTATAGGTGGTCGTATTTTCGAGATATCGCCATAAAGGTGGACCAGGGGTGACCCTAGAATTTGTTTGTACAATATGGGTATCAAAAGAAAGGTGTTAATGAGTATTTTAAAAGGGAGTAATCCTTAGTTCCATAGGTGGACGCCGTTTCGAGATATCGCCATAAAGGTGGAGCAGGGGTGGCCCTAGAATTTGTTTGTACAATATGAGTATCAAAATAAAGGTGTTAATGAGTATTTTAAAAGGGAGTAATCCTTAGTTCCATATGTGGACGCCGTTTCGAGATATCGCCATAAAGGTGGGCCAGGGGTGACTCTAGAATTCGTTTGTGCAATATGGGTATCAAACGAAAGGAGTTAATGAGTATTTTAAAAGGGAGTGCGCCTTAGTTCTATAGGTGGACGCCTTTTCGAGGTATCGTAATAAATGTGGACCAGGGGGACTCTAGACTTTGTTTGTACGATATGGGTATCAAATGAAAGGTGCTAATGAGTATTTTTAAAAGGGAGTGGGCCTTCGTTCTATAGGTGTTCGCCTTTTCGAGATATCGCCATAAAGGTGGACCAGGGGTGACTTTAGAATATGTTTGTACGATATGGGTATCAAATGAAAGGTGTTAATGAGTATTTTAAAAGGGCGTGGGGCTTAGTTCTATAGGTGGACGCCTTTTCGAGATATCGCCATAAAGGTGGACCAGGGGTGACTCTAGAATGAGTTTGTACGATATAGGTATCAAATTAAAGGTATTAATGAGAGTTTTAAAAGGGAGTGGTGTGAAGGCGTTTTCCATATATCGACCAAAATGTAGACCAGGGTGACCCAGAACATCATCTGTTGGATACCGCTAATTTATTTATATATGTAATACCTGCCAAGATTTTAAGGGTTTTTTATTTCGCCCTGCAGAACTTTTTCATTTTCTTCTACTTAATATGGTAGGTGTCACAACCATTTTATAAAGTTTTTTCTTAAGTTATATTTCGCGTCAATAAAACAATCCAATTACCTTACCATGTTTCATCCCTTCTTTCGTATTTGGTATAGAATTATGGCATTTTTTTCTTTTTTCGTAATTTTCGATATCGAAAAAGTGGGCGTGGTCATAGTCGGATTTCGTTCATTTTTCATACCAAGATAAAGTGAGTTCAAGTAAGCACGTGAACTAAGTTCATTAAAGATATGTCGATTTTTGCTCAAGTTATCGTGTTAACGGCCATGCGGAAGGACAGACGGACGACTGTGTATAAAAACTGGGCGTGGCATCAAGTTATCGTCATAAAATCTATGCCCCTACCAAATTTCAAAAGGATTGGTTAATTTTTGTTCGACTTATGGCGTTAAAAGTATCCTAGACAAATTAAATGAAAAAGGGCGGAGCCACGCCCATTTTGAAATCTTCTTTTATTTTTGTATTTGGTTGCACCATATCATTACTGGAGTTGAATGTTGACATTATTTACTTATATACTGTAAAGATATTAAATTTTTTGTAAAAATTTTACTTTAAAAAAAATTTTTTTTAAAAGTGGGCGTGATCCTTCTCCGATTTTGCTAATTTTTATTAAGCGTACATATAGTAATAGGAGTAACGTTCCTGCCAAATTTCATCATGATATCTTCAACGACTGCCAAATTACAGCTTGCAAAACTTTTAAATTACCTTCTTTTAAAAGTGGGCGGAGCCACGCCCATTGTCCAAAATTTTACTAATTTTCTATTCTGCGTCATAAGTTCAACTCATCTACCAAGTTTAGTCGCTTTAGCTGTCTTTTGTAATGAATTATCGCACTTTTTCGGTTTTTCGAAATTTTCGATATCGAAAAAGTGGGCGTGGTTATAGTCCGATATCGTTCATTTTAAATAGCGATCTGAGAAGAGTGCTCAGGAACCTACATACCAAATTTCATCAAGATACCTCAAAATTTACTCAAGTTATCGTGTTAACGGACGGACGGACGGACGGACGGACGGACATGGCTCAATCAAATTTTTTTTCGATCCTGATTATTTTGATATATGGAAGTCTATATCTATCTCGATTCCTTTATATATGTACAACCAACCGTTATCCAATCAAACTTAATATACTCTGTGAGCTCTGCTCAACTGAGTATAAAAAGTGAACAATTTTTGAAGTATGCAAATGAATCCAGTCGATCCAAACGAGCAAAGCATTAATTTTTATATAGCATACTTTTAGGTGCACATTTCTAAGCCATTTATAGCAGAATGGTGAAGCAGGAGAGCGTTAGAAGAAAAACAAAGCAGAAAGCAGTAAATGCTGATGTGAATTAAAGCAATAATGCAAGAAATAAAAAATATCGCTACAAGCTGAAGAGAAAAAACAAATAACCCACTTCATCCTAAATGTATGCAAATAAAATTTAAATAAATACCAAGATTTTTTAGTTGCAATATTATTGCTGAAGACGTGAATGCAGACAAAAACTCAGCTAAATGGATAAACAAAGTTGGTGAAAAAAGAATGATTTACATAAAAGCGAAAAAAGTGCTTAATATGTATTTAAATATTTATTTACTTAGTACACAGAAATACATATGTGTATGTGCATACATGTAGTTATGTGAATTTATGAAATTTAGAGCAAAAAATATGTACTTTTTTCTATCCCTTCAACATTTCAGAAAGTCAAAGTGCAAATTTAATCAGAAATTTGAATTTTTACCTGGTGAAATTTAACAATAGATCTAAAAATTTCTTAAAATAAACATTAATTATTTATCAAATATATTCTGAGATATTTTTACAGTTAAAAATAATTACATTTTGTTGATTAATTTTAGGCTTTTAATAAACTTCAGTACAAACTTTTAGGCACTAAGCAATTTAAATGCAATAAAATGTTTATTTCTTAGCTTCTCTCAGTTATTTAAGCGTTTTTTCACAAAATTTCCCTGAAACGAAAATTTTTACTGTAAATATCAAATACTGATTAGCAATAATATTTATTACCAAAAATTAAAAACCGGTGAGCCAAACTTAAGTTTTTCAGTATTTCAAAAATGTCCCTTCATATGAAA
The DNA here is from genome assembly GCA_029619165.1 of Eurosta solidaginis. Lineage (NCBI taxonomy): Eukaryota > Metazoa > Arthropoda > Insecta > Diptera > Tephritidae > Eurosta > Eurosta solidaginis. The sequence continues at coordinate 18,653 of JARSSU010024606.1, forward strand.
ATTGTTCAAGAAAAGCTATTTTCCAAAGCTATGTTTTTGTCACATTTCCAAAATTTCTTTTAACGAAAATTTTGTTGTATCCCAACTTTTCTTTTATGCTTATTTTACTATGACTTTTTTTAACTAGAATAAAAATTAAACCCTTAAATTCTGATTCTGGCATATTTTTAAAATATCCCTTGAGAGGGAAATTTACAAACTGACAACATTTTTTTTTGAAATTAAGAACTAAAATTGCGCTCCCGCAAAAAATATATCCCAGCATCCATCAAGCTAGTCGATCAAGAATTTGTAATTCGTAACATATCCTAGCAACCAACGCCGTGTTAATTTTTGTAAATCTTCTGCACTATCAACAAAAAGTAAATTTCTTACTTTACTCAAGTTCTACTAAATCCTGAAATTTTAGGGATATTTCTCCCTTATCTTTAACTATTTTTGTATTACCATTGCCGAAAGCTATGATTTTGTAAAATTTCCCTTTAAGGGAAATTTTTATTTATCCCAACTTTTATTCGATGCTGTCCTTACGTTTTCTTTTCATACAAAATGTTTAACTACATTTAAAATTGTATACCGAAAATGTGACTTTGGCGTACTTCGAAAATATTCCTTCAGAGGGAAATTTTTTAGCTGAATTAATTTATTTGAAATTAGATTTTCGCTTGAAGTTAGGAGCATATATTGCGGTCTCATTTAAAATATGTTTTTTAAATATTACCCTTGAGGAAATTTTAGTGCCGATGGAAATGTTTGCATTCAACCTTTATTTAAAAAAAAAGATTACTAAAAAACCGATTCTTTATTGTACTTTGCCAGAAATTTGTTTAATATAGCAGGTATTTTCATATACTATGTATGTAGCTCATCTCAATTTGAACTCATATTAGGGACATTTTGATTTGCTCAAACTTCGCATCAAAACGTTATTACTTCTTTGCCGACCTGAGTTTTACTAAAGAAGACCTGACTTTAAACTTTTATAAAAATGGAACACCGTAACTCTAATTAAAGTATATTTAGAAAATATCCCTTCGGAGGGAAATTTTAAAACTAACTTCTTTGCCGACCTGACTTTTACTGAAGAAGACCAGACTTATAACTTTAATCAAAATTGAACACGGTAACTCAAATTAGACTATATTTAGAAAATATCCCTTCGGAGGGAAATTTTATTCATTTCTATTTCAATGAGAAGTTCTAAAATATTGATAGCGCTCATCTCAATTTTAAATCAAATGGGGGAAATTTTCATTTGCTCAAGCTTCAGCATCAAAACCATTGATGGCCTTTCTTTTAACTACAATGAAGGTGTCATACCTTAACTCATATTTTAGCATATTTAGAAAATATCCCTCGAAAGGAATTTTTTTATTTAGCCTTTTATTAGTGATATTCAATTGATTCGATTTTTTTAAGCTTTTTGTTGTATGCACTTTGAGAAAATAGTAATTTTTTCCCTGAGAGAATTTTCTAAACTTAAATTTTGTATTTCGACTAACTGAGCATTTTCAATTTCGATAGTAAAAGAAAAGGACTACCTAAACCAAATAATTACCCTTTTCACTATAAACCATTTTTGTCCCACTAATATACTCGGTTATATCAAATTATTTATTGCAGCGATTTTTAATTGCGAATTGCTACAACGTTGTGAATATGCAAGCCCAAAATATAAATTAGCTTTTACAATTTTATCATTTCCCGCTGCAATTTGTAATTGATGTATGCACATATATACGTACATATGCCTAGATTAAGAGAATCTATGTAGTCGATTACAAAATGAATCGCTGTGTTTACATTGAAAAGCAGGAAATTTGAACCACACATTCAAATGAAAGCTTCATGTTCGCATATGTATGTGTAGGAGTAAATAAACCATCAACTGCTATCTGAATAGTTACAGAAAAAGAGCAAGGAATTTTAATTAAAATTCAAATATTGTTACAAAGCATAGTTGAAACGCCCCAATTACAAGCTAAATATGATAAGTTGCCCCTTTTCATATGTAAAACTTTTGCTGCGAGCAAACGCGTATTTCATCTATTCACATACATCCACACTTACAAGCTCTTGTTACATACTTATGCATGTGTTTGTGTTTATGCATTTTTTAATGAGCACTCTTGAACTTTTTTGCCATAAATTAGCTTAACACAGTCGTAAAAATTTTCCACTATTAGCCAAATTACATACACATTATTTAGCTATTGTGTGCATAACAGCAATCTTATGCAACCGAGTTGCAAAGAAGCACAAAGTTAAATATTGGGAAAATGCAAAGACCTTGACAACTCAAGCCGTGAATTCGTCATCATATTGAACAAAATTTAAGTAGAGTAATTCAGTTGCTCCACTGCGAATGGACAAAAAATATATATCAGAAGCTAAGGACATGACAAACCAGTTGATTTTTAGCATCTCAACTACAAAAGATTTCGACTATCATTAAGTTAATTTCAAAACCTTCAGTGTTTTAACTTTCACTGAAAACTACTGCACTTAATTTTATAGTTGTGGAAACTGTGCCAAAGTTAGATTATTCGGGCTTTTTTTCTAATATAAGAAGGGAAATTTTTATTGTATGAAAAAAAAATGTCTCCAAGGAACAGCAAAGTTTGGGCTGAAGATGGTTTTTAGATTATTCAGTGCATGCGTTTTAGTAATACTTTAAGAATTTGAGTTGCATAAAGGAGCTTTTTATTTAGGTAGGGAAATTTTGGTATTATAGAGGGAAATTTTTCTCCCAGCAAGGGAAATTATTGAAGGACGATTTTTTCAGTATCCGCAATGATTTTCGTAGAACTTGGAGACATTTTTGGAAACATTTGCGCTTCCAATGTTTTTCTCCCTACGGTAATTATAGTGCAATGAAGAGAAATGAGAGCTGCTTTCTACCTGCCAAAGACCCTTTCGATGCTTAAAGCATTTTACTTAAAGCATAAATTTTTTAGATTATAATCAACTTTTCAAATAAAGAAATTTTTTTGGAGGTATATTTTGTATTCTTTAATTTTTTAAGCTTTTGTTGACAATTTTGCTGTACAAGTTTTACTTGGTTGACTCTTTCTAAAGACTATAGAAATTTATGTGTGTTCCTTGCTTAAGGGAAATTTTTTACGCAAAGCGAAATTTTAGTTGCCCTTGAAAACTCTTTATTGCCTTTTGAGTAATTTGAAAAGCTGTCAAATAATTTTGCAGGGACAACCTTTTTATTATTTAGCAAAGGAAAATTTTCTGGGCTTCCAAATATTAATTTGAGAAATTTACGTTTTGAGGGGAAACCTTTAACATTATTCCCTAAATAACCTTAGTTCAATTCGTAATAAAATTTCAAGAGAATTTAAACTTTAATTCCTAAGGACATTTTTTCAGCAATAAGGGAAATGTTTGTTGCCCTACGAAAATATTTGCAGACCTCCTCTTAAACAATTAAAGAGCTGTTGCACATTTTGCTTCAGGGAAATTTTTTTATTTTAACTGTGAAATATTTGTTTCTCAAAGTAGTATTATATGCCTTTTGGGGGGCTTTTTCATATTTTGTTTTGGGCTTTTTGAAGTATGTGGCAATTTTTAAACTTTTTATTTTAAAACCGCAAAGCAAGCGATATTCTTTATAAAGGAACGTGCTCAATTTTCTTATTGGGAAATTTATTTTACAACAAGGGAAATTTGTAAAATTGGTGAAACGCTTTATAATTATTCTCTAAATAACCTTGGTTCAATTTGTAATACTTTTTCAAGGCAAGTTAAACTTTGTTCCGAAGGGACATTTTTTAGCAATGAGGGAAATTTGTGTTGTCTTACGAAAAAATGTGTACATCTCCTCTATATCAATTAATGAGCTGTTGCACATTTTGCTTCAAGGGAAATTTTTTATTTAAATTGTAATAGCTTCTGAAATATTTGCTCCTCAAAGTAGTATTATATACCTTTTGGGATATCTTTTTTTATTTATAATTTGGTACTTTGTTTTTGGCTTTTTGAAGTATGTGGCAGTTTTTAAGTTTTTTTATTTTAAACCCGCGAAGCAAGTGACATGCTTTATAAAGGAACGTGCTCAATTTTCTCATTGCAAAATTTATTTTACAACGAGGGAAATTTGTAAAATTGGTGAAAAGCTTTATCATTATTCTCTAAATAACCTTTGTTCAATTCGTAATACTTTTTCAAGACAAGTTAAACTTTTGTTCCGAGATGTTGCAAGAGATGTGCAATCAATTGAAGGGATGTTGACAATTTTGCCTTAAAGGAAGTTTTTCATGTTCCATTGTAAAAGCTTCTGAAATATGTATTCCTCTAAGTAGTATCATATACCTTAAGGAAAAAAAATTTCCAAAATAAGGGAAATTTTTGTTGACTTAAGAAAAAATTTTGAAATATTTTCTAAATGAATTAAAGAGTTGTTGCACACTTTTCCTCAAGAAACATTTTACATATTCCCTTGTGAAGGCCTTTGAAAAATTTGTTCCTCCAAGTAGTATTATGTACCTTTTTAGGAATTTTTTTTTAATAATAATGAGTATACCTCCCTTTGAGTTTTTTGAAGTATATAGACAAGCGGCATTCTATATGAAAAAAGGTACATACTAAATTATTTTGGAGTGAATTTTATTTTACAACGAGGGAAATTAGTTAAATTGGTGAAAAGCTTTAACATTATTATCTTATTAGCCTTGGCTCAATTCGTAAAACTTTTTTTAGGCAAGTTAAACTTTTTTACAAAGGGAATTTTCTCTAGCAATGAAAGAAATTTGTGCTACATTACGAAATAATTAGCACATCTCTTCTTAATCAATTAAAGGCCTCTCGACAATTTTGCAATAAAGGAAGTTTATCATGTTCCATTGTAAAAGCTGTATTCATCTAAGTAGTATTATATGCATTTTGAGGGATATTTCTGATGGGTATGCTTCGTTTGGGCCTTCTCTATAAAGGAAGGTGCTCAATTTTCTTAGTGGGAAGTTCGTTTTATCATGAGGGAAATTTTTTTATTTTGAAACCAACTTTTCTTCAATTGCTTGTTTAGCCGCTGCCTTTTTTCGTTTTCCCTAGAAATGAATTTATTCACGCTTTGCAAGAGATTTTTAAAACCCAAACTTATTGAATCAAGAGGCATTTTTCTTGCTTTCTAAAGCCGTGTGCAACTTTTGCGCGCTCACGGCGAAATTTTCGTCCTTAGTTATATTTCAAACTTTCGTTTTCACGCAAATGCCTTGGCACTTAAGGCATGAAAGCACATGCAAACAGAAAGAAAAGTAAAAATTTATAGGTTAACAGAATTTAGGTAAGTCAGCGTAAAAAATATTTACTGACCCAGCCAAACGCACGTGATTAAGTAAGCGGATAAGAAACCTTTCGCGTTCCCATAGGACATTATACACCTAAGATGTATGCATGCGTAAATGTGTTAACCACACAACCACAAACACATGTTTACGCTTAACACTTTTTCACTACAAAGCCATACACATATATATGCATGCATACAAAAGTGAATTTATTTTAAGCTTGTGTAGCGTCTTAATAAAAAATATGATTTTTAAAAAGTTGCTTGTAGGGCTACTACTTGTTGTTGTTGTAGTATTATTATTCTCGTTGTTGTTGACATTGTGCAACCGTTTCAATTTACGCTTTTACACTTCCGCAATGATGTGTCAGCAGCACACGACCCATAAGACCAATGGAGTATATTAAAGCGGATCGCCGTTTCGTGTGGTGTTGCAGGACACTGAGCCAAAATCAGGCGCTGACAATGTTGTAGCTATGTATGTTCATATATATAAATGAATTTCTTGTTGTTTACATAGCGGGCGAAAAGGTTATAATAGCGATGACATAAAAAGTTGGTTGCAGCGTTAAGGCATGACAAGTGGAAAAGGGACGATACTGGCAAAGGGCTCGATGGTGAATAAAAAGGATATTTTAATCTTTAGTTAACATGACAAGTGACTCAGCTTACAACAAGTAAATGCTTGTTGGAGCAAGCCCATGCAGCCATACAAACTTGAGTACATATATTTGTAAATGTACTAGAGCAAAAAATAAATCGCAAATGACTAACGAGCGACAGCAATGATGGGAGTTTGTAAGTGAATGCTCGTCCATAGCAATAATGAAGCCCCGGTGCTGTTATACGTGTGCTTGTGTATGTGAGTGCATATTTGAAACACGTTTTTTTATTGATAGCTATGTGTGCTCGTTAGACACATACACACCTATAAACTTCGTTGGCTGTTCAACGTTTTAATTGCAACAAAATAAAAACAGCCATTAAGCTGCTACCAAACTAAACACACACACACTCACACAAGAATTCACAAACATTTGCAATCATACACTGAAACCGTCTGTAGTTTAATGAAGTGTAGCTGAAATGAGGTGCTGATGGACGTCATGTATGTTGTAGTTGCTTTTTATAAACTAAGTGTTAGAGTGAATGCGCTCATCAACGTCCGCGTCAAGTAAAATTTGTTTAAATGGATTTGAGTGATAAAATTTAGTATGTTGCAAAATATGTGTAGGCGCTTGTTGGTGTGAAGGATTTGTAATTAATATGTGTATGTGTATGAAGGTGTTGCGCAATGCTTTTCTTTTTTGTAAATTTTCGCTAAAAACATATTTCACAAATATGTAACGTTGAAAGCTCTCAAACCTAGAAGAAACTATTTTTAGCATATAAATATTTGCGTTTCTCAAAACAGAGCTAAATCAAAAAATTTAATTTAAAAAAAAATTCAAAAGATGTGTACGTTAGGTTAAGTTAGGTTGAAATGGCTGTTCCCTGTGGACCTCACATATACTGAATGAGACCATAGTGTTAGCAGAAGTTTGCACAGTTACCAAACTGAATAATCCTATCAGAAACCAGATTATACGTTATAAAATAACACTGTTCTCTTGCCAAACAGTATAAACTTTCTAGTATCTATGCTACTTGCAACTTCTAGATCTGATAACTGTGCCACTTCTAATAGCTGGAGTTTTAACCTTGCAAAGCACAAGGCACGATCAAAAAACGTACTTTATCGTTTTCTCCTCCAACGCGCACTTCCTACATCTGCTATCACTAACAGTCCCCTATTTTCAATGAGAAGAATAACTTTCTTATTCGAAGGTTGTAAGATCTGCCCATGATCTTCAATACTTTGCAGCCCCTCGCTTGGTTCCACGCCTTTTCTGTTTGGCCGTTCATGTGCAACACTCTCCTTCTTTTAATCTCGCCCATTTATTCCACTATGCCCAGTGGCCCAATAAAGATGTATTTTTCTCCCTACTTCCTTTCTTTCCAATTTTAGATGTTGCTGCTTGGCTATCAATGTAAAAATTTACGCGGCTGCTGTTTAAGCTATTTTCCACTACCACTTTAGTCTCGGCTACTCTTTCCGGCGGAAAACACTACAGTAATCTGGCAGCTGGTAGGATCTGTTTACTTCCGGTGTACCGCAGCAGATCCTGCTTCTTTCATTACTTTTGATCCATTGTTGTACACATACAAAAATACAAATACAAATACAAATACATGTATCGCCTCGTCTACTTTTGAGCGCCCTTGCGCCAACTTTTCACCTCTATTGTGGCTCTAAGAGACCTATTGTATGGAGTGTGCAGAATGGCTTACAGTGCAGACGTTCATGAATCCCACAATGCTAAGATTGATAGCCTGCATACGCTTTAAATTGTTTGAGGTAGGTTCTTCTTTGTGCGGCTTTCCACCAAACAAGGACTCCATAGTAGCGGATAGGCTTTACAATCGGTGTAAATAGCCAATGAGAGGGAGAGGGCGATAGACCCCAGCATCCTTTTACATGCATAAAGTGCCGTCGACGTCTTCTTCACACTCTCCTACACGTTGAGCTTCCACGACAACCTACTGTCTAGAACGATTTCTAGATATTTTGTGCAAGGTTTCATCTGCAGGGTCACCCCTCCTAGATTAGGCGTGGTCCGATTCGGGGTCTTGTACCTCTTAGTAAACACGATGATCCTAATTGTTGGAAGACACTTTCCACTTATGACAACTGCAAATTTATTTGCATATGCCGTAAGTTTGACGGGCCGCTCATCGAACCACCTGAGCAGTTTGTTTGTGACCAGCGTTCACAGCAGAGTTGATAATATCCCGACCTGCGGCGCGTCCCTGATTTTGTGTTCTCTTACAAAGTAAAGTAATCTTCCTGCAATTTAGCATGCAGCCGTTCGATTTGGTTATGGCTGGATGTGATTCAATCGTCCGTTTTGAGACATTGTTGAAAGCCCCAGCAATGTCTAAGGAGACTACTAAGGCATACTCCTTATTTTCCATTTCTCTGTGTTTATAACCACCCTATGCAGTGCCATGTCTATCGACTTGCCTCTAGTGTACTCGTGTCGTGGAAAACAGTGTTTCATCCATGTTAGACTTTGTGTGTTTTGAGCAGAAATGATTTAAACAAACGGCAAATCTACACGAGCAGTTATTTAAGAGTGTGGTACATAATTCAGTCTTATGCACCAGTCGAATACTATTCAAAGTTATATCCGCTCCGTCATAGAAGTGTAAACAACACTCCCGATGGGAAATGTGTGTCACGGTGCTCTTCGACTCTACAGGACCAATCTTCTAATCATAATCATACAAATTCTATTTTAGTGCCTTCTAACAGTCATGGGCACAAGAAATTTGAAAACAGATAAAATGCTTCTGACATAACCAGCTCCGTACAAGCAATTCTAGACGACCGACCTTTGGGGATATGCTATGAAAGTGTAGGGCTACGTTCTTTAGAAAACAATATTGCCATAGATCAAGTGAGATGCTAAGGAATTTATCCTTTTCTACGCGAATCGAGCTTCTGGGCGGTTTCTGGTTGAAAATTACAGGGCTATGGATGGTAGAATATACAAAAATCTGCCACAAAATCGACTGCTGTAAAATTTGTCTTACAAAGTCCATTCGCAAGGCTCATCTAGAATAGAGACAAATTCTTAAAAAATATTTGAAAAAACTTTAAATGTCTTTAAAAAAAATAATATGAGGTAACTAAAGGAGTTCACAATCTACCCAAATAAGAGACACAAAAAGGCGCTTTAATCGAATGAAAAACACTGAAATCCTTGCTGCCTGATAAGCTTTCATAATATCACTAATTGGACTTTCATTGGCTCTAATGATGTTTTTAGAAGGTAATCTGCTGCATTTATAATCCCATGTAAATATGCACAGCTACACTAATCTTATACACATTTATCGAGTTTACGAATTAATTACCTGCCATTATCAATAATTAGAATGCATTATCGTGAAAGCATAGCTGTATCTGTTAAGCTAGGAATTTATGGATTATTTATGTACGTACAAACGCTTTGGTTTGTGTTTGTGCATTGATACATCTGGTGGTATCAAGTGTACTAATTTGTATTGTTAGTTTAGATAATTTCTATACTAATCTTACTTTGAAAAATTTCCGAGAATGAAAGTCATCTTTTGGACCACGATTTACATTGTTATGTTATTTTTACTTAATCCTGTAGATTTGGGTAAATTAACGTTAACATTTTCAAAATTTCCTTTGAAGGAAATTTTATTTCCCATGTGTTTTTGTTCATTTTTTATGCGTTTCAGGTTTTTTAAATTTATATTGCGCGTTTGGATTAATGTGCTGCACCATTTTCGAAATTTCCCTTTAAGGAAATTATTTTTTTTTGCAATTTTTATTTTATTTGTATATTTTTAACGTTTCCTAACTGATACATGAGATTTGGATTAACGTTCGCCGCAATTTTGAAATTTTCTTTAAGGGAAATTTGATTTTATTTCATTAAACCTTTCGTTGCTATTTTGCTATGTATTCGCCAAAATTTTCATCACAGAGTTTATACTTTAATAAATTTGTATTTTACACTAAAAAACATAACTTATACTTATCATCAATCTAGTTTCTGAAAACCTCCTTTAGGGAAATTTATTATGTATGCGTGGTGCACTTTTTTTGTCCTATACTTTTTTCACAGCATTCACGGATGTTTTTTTATCGAAATTCGGAAATCACCTTAATGGATTTTATGCTTCTCTTTGCTATGTACTAAGACATTGTCTGCCATTTTCCCGTGAAGTACCTAAATTTCAATGACTGAATTCTTGCATTAAATTCTATTTTATTTCACACTATAAAAATGCTATTAATTGGTTGTGGTTTCGAAAGCCTGCTGCCTGAATTTCCTTTTAGGGAAATTTTTTTATAATTCATGAAAGGTGTTTTTAAAAAATTCTAAAATTCTATAATATAGCCTCTACAACAACACTCACACATGCATGGTACATTTTGATTTCATTCAAGGAAACCTTCTTAATAAATAACACCGTAATATTTTTTGTTAAAACAACGCCTCTATTTGTTTTGTGCCAAATTTATTTAAGCTCCCTTTGGGAAATTATATTTGTTATAAAATATATTTTACTGCAGCAATGACAAAATAGTTTTCTACAGCATGTGTGACAATTTTTTTTTCGCTATTCGTAAAGAAATGTCTAGCAATATTTAAAAAATTCCCTTTAGGGAAATTGTATTTGATTTGTCTAGCTCTTTTTTTAAACAAATTTGAAAATTATCTTTCGCGAAACTTTATTTTTATGTAGGAAGCCTTTCCACCGGAATAAGAGTGTATTTTTCGATATTCATAAGCTTCTCCCTGCATTTTAAAAAATTGTTCAACGTTGTAGTTTTCATTCTTGCTATAGTTGAAGCCGTGCATGATTTGAAACGTAAATTTCTTTTAGGGAAATTTTATACTGTATGAGGGAATTTTTTTATATAGCACCATCATAATTGCAGAGCATTTAAAAATGTTTCTTAACAATTTCCGCAAATCATTTCTTCGTGCAATACTCCCAGCTAGTTAGAATACATTGCTGAAATTTCCCTAAAAGGAAATTTTTTTGTCTAATGATGGAATGTATTTACCAGCAATATAATTTTTTACTTTTGTTATTACTAAGTGCAGGTGTGACTTTAAACCTAAACTTCTGGAAGGAAAGTTTTTATCACCTCAGGGAAATTTTATATTAATTGAGGAATTTTTTTTAAAACAACACATTTGTTGCGTTTATTGAACTTGGGAGCATTTTTTAAAGTTTTTAATTTGGGCAAGTTATTTCTTTTTAAGTATTAGGGTTATTCCGGTCAATTTTAATAAATTTTAATATTTTGTTTTTAGGCTATTTGACCTATTGTGGGTTCCAGTAAGAAATAAAAAATTTGGTAATTATTCCACTATTGCGGCCCTACGTTTCGCTAGCCGTCCTAGCTTCTTCAGGGGCGAAGTCTATTTATTTTCAACAATAAAACATAAGAAATAATTACATTAGTTTTTTTTTGTCACAATTTTTGAAATTCAACAACAATAAAGTGTCACAAAACAACAATTTTAGCTAAGCTAATACTAATTAAGGTACAAAAAGGACGCACATACATGTATACACGTAAACAAAAATTAACATCACTCACATGATATTTTTCCTTAACTCTAAAAAATTTTTGGTACCACTTGCAATGGGTATCATAGTCATACTAAACATAAAAATATTATAAACATAAAAGATAGCTTGCTGCAATCGCTTCTGTATCCTCCTTCTTGTTTATCGTGATTTCCCTTTTTTGCATTATTCGGAGGCTCTCTAACGTGTATCGGACTTTTCCTCTTTTGTTTTTGTCTATTATTGTGGTATTCGCGAGATCAGCTGTATGTCCAGTTGATGTTATGTGTTGTGATAACGCAGTGTTGTTCTTTTTCTTCTGTATGTCAGCTTCGTGTTCTCTTAGTCGTACGCTCAGATTTCGCTTTGTGGTCCCAATATATACCCGGTTGCAATTTTCGTTAACTTTTTTGTTTCCCATGCAACTGATTTCATACACAACATTATTTTGTTGTAGGATCTCGATGGGGCTCTTTGTATTTGTAAATATGCTGGACAGGGTGCAGTTGGATTTATGTGCTATTGTAATGTTCGGCTTAATATTCATGCTTTTTCGAACAGTTTCCATAAGTTTGGGGATATATGTAACGCTGTAGTATTGTTTCGTTGAATTCGTTGTTTGCGATGTTAGTGCTTTGGTATGTTTCGTTTCTGTTCTCAGTGTTTTTTGCTGTATTAGATTTTGTATCATGTTATGTGGGTAGTTGTTGTTTCTTAATATTTGGTATATTTTTCCGATATTGGCATTGTGAAATTGTTCGTGGCTTATAGACAGAACTTTGTTTACGAAATTTCTCGCTGTGTTTAATTTATATTTAAAAGGCTGCGATGAAAGGAAATTGATCATCCGTCCCGATGACGAAGGTTTGGCATACCAATCGAATAAAAGAGATCCATTATTTTTGTGGATCTTGACGTCAAGAAAGGGGATGCTGTGATTTTGCTCTACTTCCAGGGTGAATTGTAACTTATTGTGGTAGCTGTTGAGCGTATTTAAAAATTATTTCCAAATCTTTGCGGGTGACTATTGCCAATATGTCGTCTACATATTTGACCAGAAACTTTATTTTCGTATTGTGTTGTTGCTTTAATGTTGCGAAAGTGTTCTCGATTAAATCATCCATAATTATATCTGCTATAGTTGGGGAGGTTGTGTAGTTGTTGTCGCTTCAAGTTTTGTATCTT
>JARSSU010024607.1:0-26356 GCA_029619165.1 Eurosta solidaginis
TTGTTGTACCAAGGCGTTGATGTGATAAAAACACCTGGTACTGAATTTGCCTTGAATGTATTTATTTAGTTTATTTCAATTTTGGCAGATAGAGAAAAAAAAACAAGCACGGAAGGCTAAGTTCGGGTGTAACCGAAGATTACATACTCAGCTGAGAGCTTTGGAGACAAAATAAGGGAGAATCACCATTTAGCAAAATGAACCTAGGGTAACCCAAGAATGTGTTTGTATGACATGGGTTTCGAATGGAAGGTATTAAAGAATATTTTAAAAGAGAGTGGGCCATAGTTCTATAGGTGGACGCCTTTTCGAGATATCGCCATAAATGTGGACCAGGGGTGACTCTATAATGTGTTTGTACTATGTGGGTATCAAATTAAAGGTATTAATGAGGGGTTTAAAAGGGAGTGGCCCTTAGTTGTATATGTGAAGGCGTTTTCGAGTTATCGATGAAAATGTGGACCAGGGTGACCCAGAACATCATCTGTCGGGTACCGCTAATTTATTTATATATGTAATACCAGATTCCAAGGGCTTTTGATTTCGCCCTGCAGAGCTTTTTCATTTTCTTCTACTTAATATGGTAGGTGTCACACCCATTTCACCAAGTTTTTTCTAAATTTATATTTTGCGTCAACAAACGAATCCAATTACCATGTTTCATCTTTTTTTCATATTTGGTATAGAATTATGGATTTTTTTTTCATTTTTCGTAATTTTCGATATCGGAAAAGTGGGCGTAGTCATAGTCGGATTTCGGCCATTTTTTATACCAAGATAAAGTGAGTTCAGATAAGTACGTGAACTAAGTTTAGTAAAGATATATCGATTTTTGCTCAAGTTATCGTGTTAACGGTCGAGCGGAAGGACAGAAGGTCGACTGTGTATAAAAACTCTGTGTAAAAATAGCTCCGTTGAAGCCACGCCCATTTTGAAAATTTCTTTTATTTTTGCATTTTGTTGCATCATATCATTACTGGAGTTGAATGTTGACATAATTTACTTATATACTGTAAAGATATTAAATTTTTTGTTAAAATTTGACTTAAACAAATTTTTTTTTAAATTGGGCGTGTTCGTCATCCGATTTTGCTAATTTTTATTTAGCACACATATCGTAATAGCAGTAACGTGCCTGCCAAATTTCATCATGATATCTTCAACGACTGCCAAATACAGCTTGCAAAACTTTTAAATTACCTTCTTTTAAAAGTGGGCGGTGCCACGCCCATTGTCCAAAATTTTACTAATTTTCTATTTTGCGTCATAAGGTCAACGCACCTACCAAGTTTCATCGCTTTATCCGTCTTTGGTAATGAATTATCTCACTTTTTCGGTTTTTCGAAATTTTCGATATCGAAAAAATGAGCGTGGTTGTTGTCGGATTTCGTTCATTTTAAATACCGATCTGAGATGAGCGCCCAGGAACCTACATACCAAATTTCATCAAGATACCTCAAAATTTACTCAAGTTATCGTGTTTACGGACGGACGGACGGACATGGCTAAATGAATTTCTTTTTTAAAGCAACATCAAAATTTTAGAAATAAGATTTTTCAATTAGAAGAAAATTTTTCTAAGCGGGGTCGCCCCTCGGCAGTGTCTGGCAAGCGCTCCGATTGTATTTCTGCCATGAAAAGCTCTCAGTGAAAACTCATCTGCCTTGCAGATGCCGTTCGGAGTCGGCATAAAACATGTAGGTCCCGTCCGGCCAATTTGTAGGGAAAAATCAAGAGGAGCACGACGCCAATTGGAAGAGAAGCTCGGCCTTAGATCTCTTCGGAGGTTATCGCGCCTTACATTTATTTTTTTATAATCATTATAAAAACAGTTAGTCAATTGCATGAAAATATGTATCTTCTAAGTCATACAATGTGATCATACCAAATCGTTCCCGAGATGGTCGGACTAGTACCTTAATGGCGCGTGTTACCGTACATTTCCCAAAACCTTCGGGGAGAGTCCTTATCGCTACAATAACAAAAACAGAGAAGATCATTGGAGATTGGAGTGCTCGAGTAAAAAGCTCTCCGAAAGGTTTCTGGTCCTGTCCATGATATCGACAGCGAGTATCGAAAGAGGTGTAGTGATGAGCTTTACAGGAATATGAATATAGTGCAGCGAATAAGAACCCAAAAGCTTTTCTGGCTAGATCATGTTATGCGGATGCACAAAGTCGCTCCGGCCACTAAAGTATTTCAGTCGACACCGCAGTTTGGCAGCAGAGGTGGAGGAGATCACGCATAACTTGGTAAAGGCAAATGGAGGAAGACTTGATCTCCTTTAGTCATGCCAACTGGCCTCAGCTATCTTGAAATTGAGATAGCTGGCGTGACTCTTTACCAACTGCCAATTTTTTTTAGGTTATCGGTTAAGTGCCAATTAATGATGATGATGATGAGGTATTATCCAGATAGGTATTTAAACATTTAAGAAGCGGGCAGTTTCGCAAAATTAAATAACGAACCATATATTACTTTGAGAATGAAAACTATATTTTAATTTGAGAATGTTGTTTTGTCAACTTGTCAGATTTTTTAATCGTCATTTTTAGCAAAAAGTTTGTCTTTAAGTGTTGTAAAAATCTCTGGAAGAAGCCATACTCAAATTAAAAATCGTGTACATTGTTTTATGTCGTTGGTTAACGAGCAACTAGGCAAGACGTATGCACGCGTGCTTTTTAACACTCGAAAAATATTTTAAATAATACATTAAAGAATACATTAAACAATGACAACATTCTGCGCATAAATGTAAACAATAGCCTCTTTTAAAGTTGCTACTCTGCTTGTGAGCAACACATATGTAATTGAAATTTTTAGTTAGACTCAAATGAGTATATATCTAAATGACTTAATTAATTTGATCAAAAATAAAGCAATAAATATTTATTTTTTAATAGCGTGCATGCTTGTTTAAAAATTTCCAATTGCAATTTACTGTTTTGGACTAATCATCAAACGCCAGGCGTCATATCGTTTTGCCAAATCCTCTTATACGCACATCTGGCAATTGAAAGTTTATTTTTTTTAATTAAATTCGAAACACTTGCATAAACTTTTATTATTGTCTAATAAGGATATACAGTGATTATCCCAGCAGACAATAACTAAAACAGAGAGATCACATAGCTTAGGCCGAACTATCACTAGGCCACCATACACTGCAGAAACAAAAAACAGTTGACAGTACCTATTGTAAAATTATCGAGTCGATTGATTGTCGTTGTAGCGATAAAGACTCAGACGCTAACAAGCACCATTAAGGTACTAGCCCGACCATCTCGGGAACGATTTAACCAGCTGGACAATCCCGCTCCCACCTCTTAATTCCGTGAAGAACTTGTGTTCACCAGAGCCTCGCCTGCTAAAGATGTGTATGATGTATATGTATTGGTTACAGAATTCGGCTCGCGTAAATGATGTTGACAATTGGGTTGCGATAGATGTGTATTGCGCTTACCAACCGATTGGTGGTCTACTTCCGTAACTTCCTTCTCTTCGCAGCTCCTACATCTACAAAAAATGTCTCTAATCACTTAGTGACTATGTTTACTGGGATGCAGCTGGAAAAATACTTTCACAATAGACCAGAGACAACTGATAAAGCATAAGCAATGACAATCAAAATACGAGACGGCCGTGCCAATGTTTAAAATGCACCAAGCGATTAAGATGATGTTCACACTTCCTTCCTTCGACTCGCTCCACTAAATAAGTATTTGTCAATTTATGATAAAATTTTCATTTTTCATTATTGAGCATTATGACAGCTTTGGTACGTTTGTGGGGGGAGTGCGCGTGCAAGGAAAGTAGGTATAGGATGCCCTTTAGTAGATTGTGCGGGAAATTACTGTCTCGTGACAAGATGACATTGGATGGCAGCAATTGAGATATTGTTTGCTGATAAATGAGCAACAAATTATGTTGATTGGGCTTAATAATGAGAAAGTGTGGCAGAAGAGATGATGGCAGTAAAACTTTTACAGCTGTGTACATTGGAGTCAAATTTAAAGACGATAGAGTAGAAAAATTTCAGAATACACTTATGTTTTCGAAACTCTCTCATACAGTTATGTGGTACTAGTGAATGTATGCGAAATGTAGTCACTGCTCTATAGTGCAATGTGGGAACAGGGTACGTGGTAGAGTTGATATGAACGAAATCACACAGCAATTTGTATACATGCAAGTGCATGAAGAGATGTATACACTGCTGTTTTGTTCGAAATAAAGAGCCAGAGATATAATGGCAAACATTAGCAAATGCGTAATTATTATTACTAATACACATGTTTACAGAAACAAAGCACGTGGCTAGATTTTCAGGTTTAAATTGAAATTTGTTTATTTTATGATTCTGTTCATTGCAACATCTTTTTAAATTTTTGCTTGGATTTATATGAAAGAATAAAGTGCAAACAAAGAAAAAAAGTAAATAAGTAAAATAAATTAAAAAATAAAAACCAAATAAAATAAACAAAAATAAAACAAAGTAAAATAAAATGTATTAAGATAAAATGAAACAAAATGAAATAAAATGAAATGAAATGATGTATGTTCTTTAAAACTTTAGCTAGAATTTGATTCAATACTAAAAATAGTTTCTAGATCTAGCTGCTTCACAGAAACTTAATTTCTGGCCAATTTTCGTTGAAACTTCCACTGTGCGTTTGTAAATATTTTAAGTGCAAACTGTTTGTAAAAATAAAGTATTAAGATTTTCAAAATCCAATGCCAAATTAATGATTGTTGAGTGGAAATCAATAAATTTCTGCCATAAAAAAGTTTTATTTTTTCCTATTCTGCAGTAAACAAAGCAACTTCATTAAGTGTCCAAATCTAACAAAATGCTTTGGCAAGACAAAATTTGCGTTACTCTAGAACAATTACAATAACAAATCCATACTAACATTCCTGGCTTGTATTTAGTTAGCGAGCAGGCAAGCAAAGCGGATTAATGCCCGGAAAAGTGTATGTATGAAAATTTCTTTTTGCATTATTTTAAAATTTTTTTTTGCTTGATAGCGGTATTTGTGGGTAGACAAAAGTTGAAAGTAGCAAGAAGCAGCAGTCATTGCATGGATAGGTGGTAACAAGTTTACACCGCTGCTGTGACTCATCGCCACATTTAAAGTTTTCATATTTTTGCTTTTGTTGTATGCATAAGTAAAAGACTTAAAAGTAATTTTACGGCTGACTAAACATTAATGTACCAATATTTTATTGTTTGTTTGAAAAACAAATGGCAAACAATGCTAGTTCTTTAAATTGCGTCTTGATTATATGGTGGTAGCGAGATATAATGCCAACAAAAGTGTATAATGTTTAGTGTGTGCCAGCATATTTGATGCAATTGACGTTCGGTTAGTAAGTGCACCGTGGTGTGATGGTAGCATGCTCCGCCCTGCCACACCGTATGCCCTGGGTTCGCACCACGGGCAAAGCAACATCAAAATTTTAGAAATAAGGTTTTTCAATTAGAAGAAAATTTTTCTTATCGGGGTCGCCCCTCGGCAGTGTTTGGCAAGCGCTCCGAGTGTATTTCTGCCATGAAAAGCTCTCAGTGAAAACTCATCTGCCTTGCAGATGCCGTTCGAAGTCGGCATAAAACATGTAGGTCTCGTCCGGCCAATTTGTAGGAAAAATCAAGAGGAGCAAGACGCAAATTGGATTGGATTGGAATTTTTTTTTGTCGCAACAACTTTTTTGTTCATTTGACTACTAAAACGGTCAATTACGAATCAACGATTTGTGCGCAGTTGATTCAACATCTTGTTGCGATGGTAAAAAATTGACAGAAATTTCGGTTGAATTGACCCGTATTTCAGTTGATTTTACCAGTCTTTTTCTTTCAGTGTACATATAACTAATTCCTGGTTCGAATTCGAACACATTGCCTATAACAAAATGATAATTTGATTTGTACAAAGCGTCCCGGATTGGCGTCCGAACGATCTGATCACCCTACATATCACGTAATAGCAAAAGGCACTTTTAAGAACTAAGTGTTTAATTACGTATTCGGGGCCCTGAAAAACAGAACATTTTTGGCTATACCTGATTTTGTTGTTGATTTTTCCCATTTTCTGTTATTGTGCTTTGTTGCTTTATTTCCTTTTGTGGCTCGCATCCGGTGAAAACGAGAAAATCAAATGATGCTGTGTTATAGATTTTGATAATCCCTTGCCGGATTTTTGTCTAAGCCGAGTTGCTTGTATCTGATTCAAATTCTGCTAGGCAACTTCCATAACCTTCCATAAGCCTCCGAGAGAGGTCGCATGTTCTATAATGGGTGTTCTTGTAAAGAAATACCCTCTACCTCTCGCAAATATTGTTTTACCTCCAGTCTAATGAAATCAACTGTCACTTCACTTTAAGTTACTTGAAACTTTACACACGATCTGTCGTCAGTGGATATAAAAAAACCTAAGCAGCAAGTTATATATATGACTACTACTGTAACTACCGTTATTTCCACACATTGTTTAGCTCATGAGACGTAGCTCAGATGGTAGACCGCTCGCTTAACATGTGAGAGGTACGCATCTCGATGCCGCACATCTCCAAAATTATACTTTTTTTAAATAATTTCTTAAATTAAACTGAATAATTTTGTTTCTTTAATTTGAAGACATTTGTAATATGTTTCAATTTATTTAATTAATTTTTCTGAATATCTTTAATAATAAACAGCTGCTGTTGTCCTTGCCACTACTAACTAATATTAAGTTGTAAATTTTACCTTAAGTCTCCTTATCCACATATGAGAAATTCCGCAGACGACAGCAACCAACTTCCGCCACTCCTTTATAGCCGATAAGCTTTCTTCTTGATTGAAGTTTATCCGTTAAATGTAATGAATATTCAAAGAGTAGAAAATGTCTTGAAAAATTGCTGACTTCGTTGAAAAGTTAAGAGGCGGTTAAGCATAAGCAGGGTTGCCATATTGAGGTACATATTAATATTGTAGTGTATTATATGCCGACATTGTAAATAACTGCTATTGGTCAAAATTTAGATTAAAAAAAATCATACTCAAAGTCAAGTGCATAAAAAGTGCAAAAAGGTTTTCCCACATATATTACTCGATATATTTCAGGGGCTTAGATATCCCCATACAAATGTGAAATTTTTTTTATATGGACGAAAATCTGAAACACCCTTCGGAAAATAAAATTGTTCACCATGCGAACTTTTGGGCCTTATTTTATTTGTGAGACTAAAGTTGATTGGGCTACAAAACTGCATTTTCAAAAAAATTTCTGAGAAATCCAAATAAGAAGCTCGAACTTTTTGCAAACATTTTCTCGAATTTGCGAAGATTTTCGAAAACGTTTTTGCAAATTGGTTTGCATAGTTTCAGTTACGTGTCGCACAGTGGTCAAAGCGATGATTGCTGTATGGATGAAATTGAAACTGATTTTTCGATTTTCTCTAACCGAAACTCGATATTACTTTAATCGGCGACATCACATATAAAATAAACTTTAATCAATGCGCGACACCCTTTAATCATTTCATATCGGAATCAAAACTTATATGTATACGATATCGCCAATCAAAGAATTGTTAATTTTGGGCATTAGAAATCAAAAAAAAACTCAATTTGAGTTTGTTGCCTCTTTATAGAGACCTCTTAACTTTGACCTCTGTGCGACACCTTTTAACTGTTTTTAATTTGGACCAAAATATATGTATGTGTGATATTTTGTCCTAAGTGTTACCATCTTAAGTGGTGAGACTGGCAAACATGTTTTTAATTTATTTCTTAGGGCCTATTAGATGGGACAAAAAAAAATATTTTTTTTTGCTCTTATCCTTACTGCCCAAATCACTAGCTGTACCTATTTTAATATGAAATAGAACGATCTACAAAAAAGGTCTACAACTTTTTTTTGCAAAGCTAACTGGTTAAGTTGTTATTCGACGATAAACCTCAAAATTTTATCCTGAATTTTCTCAGAGGACAAGTTCTATTGTACGCAGGTGTCAGTGCCTTTGATTAGAAATTGTTGCACTCCTCCAACTCCTCTACGGTGGTAACCTCTTTAGGTTGCCCCAGTCTTCCCGCTAAATGATTTTGAAATTCGTACCGGTTAGTCTTTCTAGGGTTTCTGAAAGTTTTCTCCTTTTCTACCCTCTTTAGGGGTATTCTGAATGTGATATACGCTTGGTCTTAAGGACCCTCCATTCATATCCTTATATACCATGCTCAGACACTACTTCCAGGTTCTCGTGGTTTACTTCTACCATTCATATCCTTATATACCATGCTCAGACACTACTTCCAGGTTCTCGTGGTCTATTTCTACCTCCTTTGCTTATCCCGTAATGAAACACAACTTTGCATTTTTTAACGCATTGGCAACTCTTGTTTAACACCACACATCGAATTATATAAGCAACTTATCGCATTTTCTACATCCTAACATCCAACAGCATCCAATTCCAATCTCATTCCATAGACCGCGTAATTTTATTTACCTACATAACTGAGCCGCCCCCCTCATTTTCAATGACCTCTCGCCACAAACCATTTTCATGGTTGTAGGTATAAATCAGACAATATGTCAATGTTTGTTTACTTGCCTTTTCATTTTCAACTTGGCTGTTAAGCAATTAAACAGCAAAAAATCTCGATATTATAAAGAGTACTTCATAGTAGAATAGGTAAATGGAAAGGTTGTTACATATATGAATATCTGAATACTTCTTATTCAAGTATCGAAAATGCTATGGCTTTCACACGACATGTTGGTCGATGGTCTGATGACAATGCAAGGATATGCCAATGATACATGGCATGCCCATTTATGACGACAGCTCTTGTTTTAATTTTTAAACGAAAACATTAGTGAGTTGGTGAGCCACAGGCACAAGCACACAACACGACACCCAAACACGAAATGTTTCAATCTTTACTACCCTCCCAAAAAAAATATTTATTGTTGTTTACAAAAGCAACTTTTGAACTTGGTCCTTAGCTATGTTTTGACGACAATGACATGAAGTTGTGCCTCCTAGTATACTCAACCATCCACTCAGCAGCAGGAGCAGATCGGCTGGTAGCTACAGTAAGTGATTGTAGAGTAATAGACGAAAGTTGTCTTTACATATGTACATATATGGCATGGAAGCGATGTATTATTAACATTTGTACAGTAAAGAATTTTATAGTTTTAGATTCATATTTATAATTGTTGTTGCTCTGTATGAAACTTCTTTATTACCAAACACAAACGAGGCGCTTCATATCTATCGTTTTACCCCATTTACCAAGTAGCTTCTGTCAAATATTATTCCAAAATCTTCTCTCACCCAACGGTGTGTAGGTAACAGTGATTTGCGGTTTTCAGTTTATAGGGCGATATATTCCTCTAGATGGCGCAATGATCGACATTTTCACTTGAAAATTCCCAAATTGATAATGGGAAATCGAAGAATTTGGCGACCGACTTTTAAGGTATTTTCTGTTGCAGAAACTCAAATTTTAAAAACAAAAATCAAAATATATATTATCAGATGATCTTTTAAACAATCCGGGAGTGATCCTTAAATCTTCCCGAAAACCATCCTAATGTTATTATCCTTTAATAGTTCTGAAATTCTTCTAAATAAAATCCAGAGAACAATTCCCGAAATAGCTCTGAAAAGATACCTAAAATAATCTCAGTGTTATCTGGGAAAAGCCCCGAAATGTTAATAAGGTCCCAACTATTAAATAATGTTATTCTAGGTCAAATATACATACTTAGAGTGCAAAAATATGTCATTCCCCTCAACACCGCTGTGACCCAGGGACCCAGCAAAGGCAGACATTGAGGACGATTTTATTATGTTGGACTCTAATGTCCTTAAGGCGGCTTGGCTGTCAACAAAGATCGTTACGTCGGTGTCGGATACCATACTATCTTGAAGCAGCTTTGCTGCTCTGTCTATGGCATAGACCTCGGCCTGGAATAGACTGCATGCGTCAGGAAGTCGGAATGATTGGCTTCACTGTAGATGTGTTGAGTACATCCCAGCTCCGGTTCCCTTTTCCATTTTCGAGCCGTCGGTGTAGATTGTAATGCCCCTACCATTGTCTAGGCCTTCTTCCCATTCCTCCCTTGAAGGATATCTTATGTTCTGAACTTGGAAGTCCAAAACCGCTGTGATGTGGTCGGTTTTGGACGTTACGTCTGTTATTATTCCGTTTAATTGTCCCTTCGTCATACCGTCTAGAATCATCGCGTGTCCGTGCTTAGCTGATTTCCACATGTTTGGATTCTCTTAGGCCTGGAGCTCCTCTTGCGGCTAATCCCTGCACGAAGACTTTGTAGAGGCGTCAAGTGAAAGATTACATTTAGCGCTTCCTGCGGTACGCTGCTCACGGCGCCTGACATTCCCAGGCAAGCCAGCCTTTGTACCTTCCCGACCCTCTGTTGATTACTCTTTTTATCTAGCGCCTTCCACCATACCAGAGCTCCATATGTTAGTATCGGTAGAATGGCTATGCCGTACATGCCATGAATGACATGTGGTGCCAGTCCCCAGTTCCGTCCAAAAGACCTTTTGCAGGTGTAGTATGCTGCTAGAGCTTTCTTTGATCTCATCTAAACGTCCCTTTTGCAGCTTAATTTGGAATCGAGTATAATGCCAAGATATTTGGCTTCCGAAGATAGGTTTAACGTTGTGACGGCTAACGAATATTCCTTGCAATTCAGTGAGTTCTCGGTGACACTGACTGCCTCATGAAGTACACTTTCAGCTGATTTGCCTTTTCGGTATGCGTGCTGAGTTGCGTCCATCCTGCAGAGATTGGCATTGCTTCTATTATGTAGATCGATAAGTCGCTCCATTGTTTTAAGAATAAACGAGGAGAGGTTATTGGTCTATAGTGCTTGGCTTCCCAGTGGCTAAGTCTTCCTGCTTTGGGCATGAAAACCACCCGTACATTTCTCCAGTCTTCGGGTACATAACTATCTTGTAGGCATCGTGAGAAGATGTCGTGTAGATGTGGTATCAATTCGTCCAAGCGGCTTGTAACATAGCCGGCTTCACACCATCCGGTCCCGCCAATTTGTAGGGTTCGAATCATTTTATAACCCATGATATTTTATCCTTGTCAACGATGTCTGTGACGTCGGCTTCCGGAGGGTATGCGCGGTTTTTCTGGCAACGTCGTGCTATCGCATCCGTGCATCCCGGAAAGTGTGTCTCCATCAAGACTTCCAGAGTTTCCTGACTAGAGACGGTCCATGAGCCATCAGACTTCTTTATGCTACTAGGGGCTCTACTAGATCCTGATAGTACTTGGCGAAGACTTGATGCCTCATTTGTTGTCGCCAGGTTCTCACAGTATTGTTCCCATGATTTCTTTTTTGCCTTCCTGATGCAGCTTTTGTATTTGCTACATCTGTAGGCATCCCAGTCCTCTTCTAGTCGGCTATGTTTGGCTTTGTTGAAGAGTTTTCTTGTTGTTGACCCGAGTTGGCTTAGCTCTGTGTTTCACCACGTAGTCCTGGGGTTTTTTACTTAGATCTAGCTACTTAGAGAATCGTTGGGTAGCAACGATAAAGCTCCGAATAATACCAATCTCAACTTTGGATAAATCCTCGTGTGTCGCCACCGAAGTACTTTCGCCTAGTTCTGGCAAAAGCTGGGCAATCAAGCATAAAGTGATTTGGTGATTCCACCTCATCATCCTCCATACAGCTGCAGCAGGATGGAGTTTCCTGTATATGAGACGTACCGCATGAACCCATGGGACAGTGCCCCGTCAAAACCCCAATGACCATTGATAGGTGAGCCTTAGTGAACCCAGTTATTTCAGCAGACTCCTGCCATCCACTTTCGGCTAGAAATATCTTGCTACCCTGCAAGACGTGGTGTCCGCCCAACGTTTACTGAGCTGACTCGAGGCCCAGCTATGGAGGAGCAATCCACAGGTGGCCAGCGGAATCCCGAAATCCCTACAGCCGTCTTCATCCGGTTCAGTTGTACCGATGCGGGCTAAGATATCCGCTTGACAGTTACCCGGGATATCACTATGGCCCAGGGACCCAGATAATCTTAATTGTAAAATAATTCGATGCAATCGCAAGCGAGTTCAGGCACTCCCAGACCACCCTCAATCGCACTGTAGTTGAGCTCAATGCCTTGATATCCGCTTGGCTATCAGAGTAGATGTTAAATTCCCTAACCGTAGTAGCACTGGATAGCATTTCATCCACCGTATGCTTAATCGCAGGAACTTCCGCTTAGAACACACTGCAGTGATCAGCCAACTTAAACTTGCGGCTTACATTTAGCTCTTAACAAAAGACCCCCCCACCAACCTTTCCGTCCAACTTCGACCCATCCGTGAACAAGTTAACCGTTCCCATGCCCCAGATAATTCCTCTTCCCCACTCCTCTCTCGGTGGAATGACTGGGGTGAAGGTTGTATAGGGAGCAGTTATCGGCATACAATAGTCCGTTCTGTCCGGGATAAAGTCGAAACTGGTAAGAAGGCTAGAGTGTCCGAAGTCAGAAAGCCCATAGCCCATATCACGAAGCCTGACTAACGACCGGGCCGCGGCCGCCTTTCCCGCAATATCTACTGGATATATGTTCAGCATGACGTTCAGTGCCAAGGTATGTGTTGCTCTGAGAGCGCCACTGATACCGATCAGCGCCGTCCGTTGCACTGAAACTAACATTTTATAGGTGCTCGCCATGTCCTGTGCTTTCCACCAGACCAGCACACCATATATCAGAATCGGATTGACCACCATCTCATAAAGCCAGTGTACTACTCCTGGCGAGAGTCCCCATCTCTTTCCGATAGTACCTCTGTAGCAGTACAAGGTACCGCGGCCTTCCTGGCCCTATCTTCCACATTGGGTCTTGTCCAAAACAATCCTCAAATATTTAACCCTATCTGAAAGTACCAACGGTACCCCTCCAATCGAGGGAGTTCTGAAATCGGGCATCTTATATCTCCTTGTAAAAAGAACCAATTCCGTTTTCCCGGGTTGACCGCCAATCCACATGATTCAGCCCACCTAGCCACAGTATCCAGGTAGCCCTGCAGAATATCGCGCGGGGTGCCCAGAAATTTGCCTCTGACTAGAATAGCGAGGTCATCTGCATAGGCAACCACCCGACAACCATTGGCTTCAAGCTCCACAAGAAGCTCGTTGACTAGCACAACCCAGAGCAGAACACCCCCTGTGGCGTGCCCCTGCACACCTTCGTCTCAATTATGGCCCTCCCCACTCCGCTGCGACAATTCTACCGCATAGAAGTTTGCTATAAAATTTAAGCAGAGTCGCTTCGACTCCTAAACCCACCAGAGCTCTTTCGATTGCCTCCGGTAATACATTGTTAAAAGCCCGCTCGATGTCTAGAAAGGCACCCAGAGAAAACTCTTTGTGTTCTAGGGACCCCTCTATTTGCTTTACAATCGAATGGAGAGCCGTTTCCGTCGATCTGCACTTGCAGTACGCATGCTGTGAAGCCGACAGTAACCCCCGAGGTATCCTCTCCCTTAGGTACAAGTCAATCAACCGCTCAAACATCTTAAGAGGAAACGACGAGAGACTGATTGCCCTGAAATCCTTACATGAGAGCTTCTGCCGGCCTTGGAATGAAGATGACTAGTAAGGGGATAACAGAGTTCAAAATTGTTTGTCAATATCGTTGTCAGTCGGTTTTCCGCTCTGTCTATATTATTAGCTCCCCATATGACTTACACTTCCTCATAATATTTTCCCCAGTCTGTTTTTGTTGGATCTCTATATGGCCGAGAAACTTCCATTTCCCTATTTATGATTCCTTCACATTATATCGTAATTAATCATCTCACATAGATTAGCTTTAAAACTAAAAAAAAACACACTTTATTCTAAAAAAAGATTATCTAAAATGTTGATTATCTACGCTCTACTTCTCCTTAATCCACTCACAAATAAAACAAATATTTCTGGCTCGTGGTGCATTAGGGCCACGAGCTTAATAGACACATGTTTCAAAACAACGGATTCAGTTCATTTTTTATTTTGATAACACCGGACAACAAAATTTAATATTTAAAGAGATGAGTAAACATGTGACACATCTTTAAATATACATACCTACAATCTTATATTTTACTTCAAATGGATTTTTTTTTAATTTACATATCCAGCCCAATTCTAAATATTCCCTCGGAATTAGGTTCTCGCGGAGTTTTTTATTCCCGCGGAAAGATTCTTCCAATTCGAATTTCGAAGTCAGCTGATTTGCCAATTGAAATTTTGTTGTGTATTTCTATTTTTGTTTAACAAATTGAAAAGTTTAGTTATTGTTTGCGAATTTGTTTAAAATTGAGAAATAAAATATAAACAAAATACAGTATTGCTAGAGATGGTAAAGGTGTAAATACCCAAATATTTACCCAAAAGAGGGGTATAAATTATCTTTTAGAAAATATGGGAGAGAAACACACAAATTCAATCCAAAATGTAATAAATGTTGGTAGTTATCCATTGCTATCGGTTGAAGTATTTTTAATGTGTAATCCAGCTTTTTCCAAAAATCTGTACCCAATAATGCATGCCGTTGCAAAAATTTTAATTTGCCCAGCAAACATTTTAACTCAAAAGGAGCCATAAAAATATCTAAATCGTGGCGTTTACAGTTGTTACGAGCTCATTTGGGAGCCCGTAATGGAGGACCTTTATTGCGACGGTCGTCCTATATAAGGCTATGCTCAAATTTCATATAAGCCTAAATAAGAGCCCGATATAATCCTAAAAAACGTATAAACAGCTATATTTAGCCTCTTCTGGAACTCTTTCCATCGTCATTATAACTGTAATGAACTCTTATAATATGACACCTATTTGGTGCATTTAAAAAATAAATGACAAATGACACATTGGCATTAAATAACAAAATATTTGAGAGGAAACCATAAGAAGTAGGCAGCGCTTGTTGGTGGCATATCAGGTTCGATACACCAGGACAAAGCGCGACAGTTTTCCGGTCACATTAAACAATGTTCAAAATACTTACATTTTTAAGATGTAGATGACTGTGTGAAGCTTTCCTTTGACAAATATAAATATTTGGCACGCCATCATAACGGAGTCATAATGATCCTGTTTCTGATTCCTTAATTTACCACTCATTTGGATTCTTAAATTATGAGCGCCATGAGCATGTTTGAGGGGTAGCTTATGTATATCCTATAAACATTCTCGAAGCCCCTAAAATTCTGCAGTCTAATAATATGTGAAAAATATGAGCCTCAGAAGTTTATCACCTAAGAGTCTGACTTATGACTAAAATTTGATGAAATTATGAACAAACGAAAAATATTAAAATTGGTAAACTAGGCAGCTCCGGAATAAAATGTCAGAATTTTTCTGTGACAATTTATTCTAAATAAAATTTGAATTCAATAAAACTTATTTCATTTCTATTAACAGGATAATTTCAGAGGAGTTTTATTACAAATATTGTTACCAGTTAGCGCTCCCGAGAGTTCGTTACGATGTAATACGCCAAAGTCAGCTAAACGTAACAGTAGCTCTCGCCATGATCGATTGCGGTTGTCGAAAATAAGACAATGTCCCGGACAATTCATAGGTTTTAAAGCAAACTTTCCTTTTCTACTTCAAATGAGAACATATTTTCTGATTAATGTTGCCCATGGACAGAAGTCATCCATAATTTTGAGTTATATATATTTGGTGTGATAATTTCTTGAAAACCACGCTACCCATATTCAAATTTATGAGGTTCATTAACTTGTTATAAATATGTGTGCCACGTGGTTGGAAGAAGCATGAGTCTGGTGACAGTTCATGAAAAAGAAAAACTCCTGCTTTCGTCCAATTTTTCGATGATCGAATGCTTCTTCCTGAAGTTATCCCAGTCTTTAAGTTGTTTTGGGTCCGGAAAAGATATCCCATAAACTCTTTGAAGAGTTTCAGCGTCGGCTTTACCTTCCCAATAGGTTGAGGAGTTCTTAGTAATTTTGAGAGCATGACTTTGCCAGTGTGATGAACATGGGGGACCACGACACAGATCAATTAGTGAGCCACATTTGTAAACAGTGGTTGTTTCAGTGTTAACCTTCTCGTTTAAAATGCGGACCTTGAATTCATTGTACTTGAACATTTCCAACAAATCGGATGTTTTTTCAATTCCAAGCGTTCAAATGGTTGCTTCTCTTTTACGATCTGTTTAACGAGACCTTCCATACTGGGATATCATTGGTAGAAATCCCTTCTCCTTCTAAATGCATATCATAGTAAAAACCATTATCAATTGGAGGTCCATAACACAAATGTCCACCATATATTCGTTCCATAGCTTCGACCATGATATGAGCTAAACTATTGCGCTTCAGATATGTGTCAATAATTCTTCCTAAAAGCCCTGAATTGTGTCATTATAGAACTCAAAATAAGCAGCTTATGAGGCCAATAAGGCTCATAAATGGCATCAGAAAGAGGCCTATGTAGGAGTCATATTAGCGGTAAAATATGAGCTGCTTATGCGCCTGCTAGGAGTCATATCGTATTTACTTCACGCTCCTAAATGAGTTCGGACTAATTGTTGACTTGGAATGTTTGCTGGGTTGCTTGTTTAAAATCAAAACAAAAATTTCTTAATTTCAAATGACGTATCAATTTAATTTCTGACTGTCATTCCAAGCAGCCTCGATTCAAATTATTTTTAAATATCCAAAAAAAGATACAAAAAAGGAATATTCCGGGTATTTTCCTGGTATTTACCCATAAAAATGGCTGTGGCCATAAGACTGCACTCAAGCTGCCCCGAGGCCTTAAGCCTTGTTGCCGTTGCTAACGCGATGTTTTTGGCCGTTATATCTGCATGCGCGATGTGTAGAGTGGCATGCAATGCTGCTGTCGGGGTAGTTTTTAAGGCTCCCGTTATGCCAATGATTGATACTCTGCATACCCTCTCAAGTTTTTTGGTATACGTACTTTTTTTGTATGGCTGTCCACCAAACAAGACCCCATAGTAAAGTATGGGTTTGACAATTGCCGTAAATACCCAGTAGAGAGTTTGGGTGATAGGCCCCACGTGCATCCTAGCATCCTTTTGCATGCATAGAGTGCCGCGGAGGCTTTCTTCACTCTCTCTTCCACATGGAGTTTCCACGACAACTTACTATCTAGTATAACTCCTAGATACTTTGTGCTATATTTTTCTTGCAGGTTTACCCCTTGATTGGGATATATATTAGACCGGGTTGGTCCCCATACAAAAAAAAAGTTGCTAATGTCCGCCCCTAATTTGAAGATTATGTTGAGAGGGCTTCGGAAAAGTTTTTTTAATTTTTTTGATCCTTCGAAATACAGCCAAAAAGGTTTTTTCGTTGTAACTTGGTTATTTGACGTCCGATTTTTAAAATTGATATGTCATTATTTTGGCCTTGAGAAGCTTCACATTTCCGTTTAATGTCCTTTTAAGCTATGAAGTCGTTTTCACATGATTAGGTCAGCTAACAAAATTTTAGCCCCCCCCCTTTTCCTTACCAAACGAAAGTACTTGAAAATTCAAGAAAATATTGCTTTGAAACCATATTACTAAAATAATAAACAAAGAAGTTGTAGCACTTTCAATATTTATTGCAACTGTTATTTTACCAGATTCTTATTATACTTAGACCTGAAACTCATGATATTTTTGGGGGAAAAATTGCAGGGTTTGCATTGAAAAGTTAATAAAGATATGCCAAATATCATGAATAGGGGAAGTCAAAGTAAATAAGTGAGTCAAACCTGTTGTTTCGTATTTATAATAATAACACTAAGCGACAAAATCAACTTTTTTTCTGGCTATTGGACAAACCCACTTTTTCGTAGAGATTGAGGCTTAAGTAAACAAGGTAATATCTCCGTTTTTCGAACTTAGCCTCCAAAAAATAGATATCGGCTTACGAAGTTTGAAGTTCGAAATTCTACATTTCGAAATTTTATTTTATTTTTTTTAACGCGTTCTGCAAATTGAACAAGTAAAAATGTGGGCGTGGTCCGCCCTTTTCCTTTATTAGAAGGGCTGGATTCTTTTTTTGAGAAATTTAGTATAACAGCTGTTATACGAGGTGAAAAGTTAGACTCTGACTTCTGAATACAGTACAGGCAAGACCATACATCTTTACTGCGTTCCCGGTCATAAAGGTATAGAAGGTAACGAAAAGGCCGATGAGTTGGCAAAGGAGGGTGCAACACTCGCTGAGTCGACGATAGACGTCACAATCCGTTTGGGAGAAATCAAAAGGAGATAGTAGTTGCATATGATATGATCCATCCATCCAAGCAGGAAAGGCGTGGACAAAAGCGAAAATTTCTAAGATCATATGCAAAGCCCACGATATTAGACGCACAAAGTGACTCATATCTCTGAAAACAATGGACATACTGACTGGACACTGCCTTCTGGCGTTACATGCTTATAAGTTAGGCCTCATCAGTAACAGCAAGTGTAGGAAGTGTGAGCTGCAGGAAGAAACGGTTGAGCACGTTCTGTGTTCATGTGCTGCGCTCGCCAGGTCAAGGCTCCAGCTTTTAGGGGCGGCAGAGTTGCCAGATCTTGAAGCAGCAATTAAGCTGGGTCCTAGAAAACTTCTAGTATTGGCCAAGAGGACGGAGATATTCTATAACATATGTCCCAGCACCTGATTGGGGTTCTTCCGTTTGGTCGTCAAACACATTCTGGTAACACTATGGAAACATCACACACAGTTCAACCTAACCTAACCTATCCCAATCAATAATAATTGCGAAATAGTTACTATACATGGGTATCAGAAATAGTCCGAAAATTATACACAAAACCATTCCGGCATGATCTGGAGTTTCAATTGATCCGTAGTTAGTTCCGAAATGATATTGGAACGGTTAAGCAACAATATCAAAACAACCCCGTTGGTCTCTCAACTATGCTGAAAAAAATCTGAGAAATGATCCCGAAAAATTTCGAAATTATCCTGAAAACATTTTTGAAACAATCCTAAAAACAACCGCGACGCTGTTATAAACTTAAGCTAGGGCGAAAGATCTCTTAAATCCATAAGATTATCAAAAAATACTTGCGTCCAGAAATCAAAGTAGAGACAGAGCTCTGATTTCAATGGTTATATTTGAAGATAATTATGATTGATTTCTCTTCCCTTTCTTCCTGCCAATATCTGCAGAGGTAGTTGGTTTATTAGCGCTTGTCTAACAGCAGGTCTTCGAAAAGTTCATTATATTTCTATCAGAACATGTCCATAGGGATCTTTAGTCTAAGTCTTAAGCGCTCTTGCTGGTCCATAGCATGTTGGTGGAACTCAAAGTATATTCTTCGATTTTGCTTATTCCGTTCCCTTTTCCATTTTGAAGTCATATCTTAGCGTCACACTTTATTTTTGAACAGAAAGCGATCTCTTTTAACGATGTTTTATTTATTAATCATAAATAAAATCACACGTTCTTTTCTTTATTTTGTTATAATTATAAATCGCAATATACGCGGCCACCGTGGTGTGGTGGTAGCGCGCTGCGCCTACCAAACCGAAGATCCTGGGTTCACGGTCCGAGCAAAGCAACATCAAAATTTTAGAAACAAGTTTTTTAAATTAGAAGAAAGTTTTTCTAAGCATTGTCGCTGCCTCTCGGCTGTGATTTGGCAAGCGCTATAGTGTTGGTTTGTATATGCATAAATGAGTATTGTTTTCGATCACACTTGAGTGATAAATAGGCAGCAGAAGTTCACTGAGGGTCAGTGGACTCCTATTCCCACTGACCCAATCTCTCCCTCTTTGTAATACTTTACGAAATTTTCTTCATATTGTAACGAATTTAAGGAATTCCGATTTTTATGCACCTTTTGCTAACATTCGAATCGCTAAACTGTTGAACAAATCACTCCTATGTTCAGTATTCCCAACTGGTTTTTATTTAGATTACTTTGGGAGTAGTACTTCACAATTATACTTCACAACCAATAGCGTGTTTAAATCAAAACTGATTAGTTATTACTCAGCTTGCGCTGCTTTTATACTCTCGGTTTCCTCGTTCTCCCAGTTATCCTAAGGTCTAGTAATTTCGCGAACAGTTGTACCTGTTGTACCTAATGCTTGGTTATATACATGCTTATTGGTAGTTCATATTTTTCTACTAGCCATATGCGTGTGTATGTGTGAGTAACAGCTTCGGGTGATGACTACATATTTATGTGTGTGAGATAACTCTTCGTCGCCTTCTACATAAGAATGGCTGCTTTATTGTTTTTGTGCATTTATTTAATAGCAGCTTAGTGATGCAAATATTCGTCACAATATGTTATCATCCGCATAATTGGCTTGTAAAGTTTTAAAGTTGTCTATGGTTAGCATTATTCATCATACGTATGCGTTCAGAGCAGAAGAATACATCTATAAAACTGCAACTAAGGCTTAGATACTTAGGAGGTTGGTACGGGCGTGGTTTCAAGCCACATTATTTTTGATACCTCTGTTAAACAGCATATGTGACCAGGACTCATCAAACGACCCTATTGTGCGAAAACAAGTTTTCGAGAAAAAACGCGTTTAAAGATTTGAATTATCGTGTAGGGGGGTACTCAGCTTGTACTTTAAATGCGATTTGTTCCATTGGGAGAGCGTTAAATTTCCTATAGAATCACTCAAAAAGTGAAAACGGTATTTTCACACAATAGGGTCGTTTGATGATTCCAAGTCACATATGCCTGTTTAAAGAGGTATCAAAGATAATGTAATTAATAATAATAATAATAATACCCAACGGATTAATAGCCAACGAAGCCCGCCCAACCGTCCGCGAGGGGCGCATCCGCATGACGCGCGGATTTGTTCTTGCCGAGTTGTTGATAGCTGAGGTTTGTTAAGCGTTGAGATCTAAAACTGCTCAGCTACAGAATAAAATCATCAGCTGAGTATTGTACATAACAGTTACAAATTATAAATATACTACATTGTTAAGTAAGTGAACTTTTTAGTACGTACAATTTTAATTTTCATTTGTTTTTGTTACGAGTTAAGATAGGATAGGACAGTTTTCTTTATGATAAAAAGTAAATCCGTTATATCAAATAAACTAGAATGAGTGTTAAAATCATGACACAAACACCGAAAAGATTCATTTAATTCGAAATTAGTTCTACACTGCCTCAAAAGAAGAGGTTTGTAATGTCTTGACATTCGTGATGGGACGTTAAAGTTTACTTCGTTCAAGAGAATTGGGCTAGAAATCAATCCATTCAGTAGTTTAGCCATAAATATTACACCTAGCATATCTCTACGACTTTGCAGGAGTTGGAAGATTGATAAGCTTCAACCGACTAGTATAAGGGGGAAGATTATACGCAGAGTCCCACTGAAAGTTTCTTAAAGAGAAAAGTAGAAATTGCTTTTGTACTGATTCAAGTCTATCTGCATGATTCGATATTTTGGATTCCAGACTATTGATCCGTATTCTAGTATCGTCTAACTAAAGTGGTGAAAAGTGCTTTAGTTACATAAGGGTCACTAAATGCTTTGGACCACCGTTTCACGAATGAAAGAACACCTCTAGCCTTATTGACAGTACTATTAATATGAAGGTTGAAACTAAGTTTAGTATCTATCGTACCTCCCAAGTGCACAAAATAGTTTACGGATAGAAGACAAAAATTATTATTACATAGAGGCTGCTGGCAAAGATCTCCGAGAGAGGGACATGAATTTACATTTATTGAGGTTAAGCGGCATTGAATTCACGTTGCACCAAGGAACTAGGCAGTTTGAATCCGCTTGAAGCAAGGGACGTTCTTTGATAGACGCATAAGACCTAAAAAATTTTACATCATCGGCATACATTAAGATTTTAAAATATTTTATTGTGGTACAAATATCATTAATAAATAGCAAGAACAGAATTGGACCTAGATGACTGCCCTGTGGGACGCCAGAGGGAACATCAATAACATTAGAAAGAGTATTTTTAAAAATAACTTTTTGCGTTCCACCGCAGAGATACGACGAGATCCACTGGGTGAGACCAGGTTGGAAACCAAGCCGATTAAGCTTGGAGTGGGATACCTTGTCAAATGCTTTACTGAAATCGGTATGAATAACATCGGTGTGAAGATTTTCTCTAAATCCATTAGAAACATGAGTTGTGAATTCAAGTAGATTAGTAATGGTAGATTTGCATTTACAGAATCCATGTTGCTGTTCTGCAATCAAAGTAGAAATGGAAAAAGTTAGCTGGTTGGTAACTATTGCTTCAAACAACTTTGGGATGGCCGACAACTTTGCAATTCCTCGATAGTTTTCTACACACGACCTACTGCCACTTTTGTGAAGGGGTATGAGAAAAGATTTCTTACAAGCAGAAGGAAAAATTCCAAGTTTTAGGGACAGATTGAAAAAATGAGTTAGGACTGATAAATGTGTTCAGCGCATTTTTTAAGAAAGCAAGTGGGAATTAAATCAGGACCGTACTTGTAAGATTCCTTCAAAGACGTTAAATATGAAAAACTTCTTATTGAAATCCAGACACAGACAACGGAAAAGTTCACCAGTTCAAAATTAAATCTGCAAGTGCTTAAATGGTTTAAAATATCTAGATTGCACATGCTAAATGTGTAAAATACACTCCGCCTTTTATTAAAGATAAAATTAAAAAACAACCCCTCATTTCAGCCTCTACCTATGAGTGTATATAGATCTCGTGCTTCTATTTGCCTCTAGCCAACAATTAAATTAGAATAGAAGTTAAAGCGTATGGCAGTGCTGATTAGCTACCTATATATTTTGGCTTTATAAATCTTTCTATTGGCAGTATTATAGTCATTTGCAGTTCGACTTCAGTGAAAGTACCTCGGAAGAAAACAATTGCCGATTGCACAAAGTTTAAAATCACAATAGTTGGTGTTTGCAAAATATAATGTAAGTGTAACAAATTGACAACCCCACATAGCTTTTTTAAAAAGTTATTTTTTAACAATAATAACCTTAAATGAAAACTCAAAAATGACTCCCTCCGACGCAGCGCTTGTAAGCTGTTTTACGTAAAATACAAGAACAAAACGTGCACTGATAATAAATTTTAAATACGCTTCCATAATTAAACAAATAAATATGTAAATTAAAACTGAAAACTTAGCCACATACAAACAGACGCAGTGATAGCCTAATGTTAGGCCTGCGGTATTAGAAATTTGAAGACTCGAGTTCGAAAATCACTCGGGGAGAATATAATTTCTAATTTAAAAATACAAAGCTATCTGAAGAGATCTTTGGCAGGGTCGAAATAGCTATAATATCAGCCAGTGCTCAGTTTTTCCATCATAATAAAAGCACAAAATTTAATAAGAGAAATTATTGTGAATACGTCTCAAACTCACGAAAATTTACGAATTTAAAAAACTGAAAATAAATTGGAGCTATAAAAAACAAGAAAAGAAGAGTCATGTGCAATATTGCACTTTCTAATGCCGAAAAAGTTTTCTTCCCTGCAAAAATCGTTGTATCATGTGGTCCACTGGAGTACTTACCATTATACTCCACTGTAATGCAGCAATGGACCAACTCGTGTTTCTACACGAACACAATGGAAGCCGATCATTGCTCGTTTTTAACGATTGTAATGGACTGTGGGTACTCCATGGAACTTTGATGTAATGCGGAGCTGGAGTATATGGTCCAGTCCTAGGACATCGCAATGTTAGCTGGACCATATTTTTTTGTATGAATTGTGGTTAATTTTGGAGTACTCACAATTTTTGCAGGGTTTTTATGTCTTGAAAACGACCGCATTTATGATTATTTTAAACGCACAAGAGACTCAAATATTTTCTGAAATGCTATGTGGAAACTGCTACTTACAAAGAATAGGTTTTCTTTTATTTTGTAATTTATATTTTTTTTTGTAGATTTTTATTAAGGAATCAACGTTGCAATAAATCGGAAATGCCTGAACAGGCAGATGAAGCTATCGCTGACTCCGTTGACACCATAAAGACAATTCAACCGAAATCAAAGAAAATATTGGAATATGAAGATAAAACTGCACGGAGT
The DNA here is from genome assembly GCA_029619165.1 of Eurosta solidaginis. Lineage (NCBI taxonomy): Eukaryota > Metazoa > Arthropoda > Insecta > Diptera > Tephritidae > Eurosta > Eurosta solidaginis. The sequence goes on from JARSSU010024607.1 coordinate 24,053, forward strand.
TCTATTGCACATTTTAATGCAGATATTTCATTGATTAATATTCATTGGTGAGCGTAAAGTTATTTTGAGGTGTCATTATTGTTGGCCACCAAAGCATCAAATTATTTGCGTCTTTATTTAAAAACGTGTTTGATTGGTAGAAACTTTCTGAAATTTGTGGAAGATTTGCTTTTTTTATTTTTGTTTGCTTTATATAAGGTCGGGTGAATGTTTGTCCTCATAAGTAACTTCTCATTGAGCTGCAAGCGTGAAACTTCACATATAGGCTACGACACCGAGACAGTGCAACAAAAGGGGGAAATATTCCGTTAAGTGGTGCACGGTTCGAAATAATTAGATAAGAACTTAAACCGGCCTTTAGGTAACTTTTCGATGAGCTAGAGGCTTGAAATTTCCAACTTAATTCGGAGGCCGAAGACAGTATAAAATATATTACAAAAGTTTAGCTAAGGCGCGAACGGATTGAGATATTTAGTAAAATCGTACGGGGACTGAGGGAATCTTACGATCGATAATTATACTGTATTGGGCTTGCACAGCTCACAAAATGCAAGGGTTTACAGTGGATAACGCAGTGGTGAATCTGAGATCTGCATTTTTCGCCAAAGGCCAGGCCTACGTCGCATTGAGCGGCGTAAAATTTTTGAATGGTCTTCGTATAGAAGAGCTGACATTTAGTGTATCCACAAGGAAATAACATGTTCTGAAAGCTAGAGATAGTGAAGCCTCCTTCATTTACGTTAACATATGTACATACATATGTATGTATAGTGCATATGCTGCTTCATTTGATAAAATACAAGTATGGTTCGCATTTCTTTAAAAAAGTAAATGAAACCCCCCGCGAAAAAATGAAAAAAAATGCCATAATTCTATACCAAATGTGAAAAAAGGGATGAAACATGGTAATTGGATTGGTTTATTGACGCAAAATTAACTTTAGAAAAAACTTTGTAAAATTGGTGTGACACCTACCATATTAAGTAGAAGAAAATGAAAAAGTTTTGCAGGGCGAAATCAAAAGCCCTTGGAATCTCGGCAGGAATACTGTTCGTGGTATTACATATATAAACAAATTAGCGGTAAACGATAGATGATGTTCTGGGTCACCCTGGTACACATTTTGGTCGATATCTCGAAAACGCCCTCACATATACAACTAAGGGTCACTCCCTTTTAAAACCCTCATTAATACCTTTAATTTGATACCCATATCGTACAAACGCATTCCAGAGTCACCCCCGTTCCACCTTTACGGCGTTATCTCGAAAGGCGTCCACCTATAGAACTAAGGCCCACCCCCTTTTAAACTACTCATTAACACCTTTCATTTGATACCCATATCGTACAAACACATTCTAGAGTCACCCCCGGTCCACCCTTATGGCGATATCTTGAAAAAGCCGTCCACCTATAGAACTAAAGCCCACTCCCTTTTAAAATACTCATTAACACCTTTCATTTGATACTCATATCGTACAAACACATTCTAGAGTCACCCCTGGTCCACCTTTATGGCGATATCCCGAAATGGCGTCCACCTATAGAATTACGGCCCACTCCCTTTTAAAATACCCATTAACACCTTTCATTTGATACCCATATCGTACAAACGCATTTTTGAAATTTTCTTTTATTTTTGTATTTTGTTGCACCATATCATTACTGGAGTTGAATGTTGACATTATTTACTTATATACTGTAAAGATATTCAATTTTTTGTTATATGTAATTTGACTTAAAAAAAATTTTTTTTTAAGTGGGCGTGTTCGTCATCCGATTTTGCTAATTTTTTTTAGGACACATACATTTTTAGGACATGATATCTTCAACGACTGCCAAATTACGGCTTGCATTATCTAAAATTTTACTAATTTTCTATTCTACGTCATAAGATCAACCCACCTACCAAGTTTCATCGCTTTATCCGTCTTTGGTAATGAATTATCGCACTTTTGGGTTTTTCGAAATTTTCGATATCGAAAAAGTGGGCGTGGTTATAGTCCGATTTCGTTCATTTTAATTAGCGATCTGAGATGAGTGCCCAGGAACCTACATACCATTCATTTCATCAAGATACCTCAAAAGTTACTCAAGCTATCGTGTTTACGGACGGACGAACGGACGGACGGATGGACATGGCTAAATAAATTTCTTTTTTCGCCCAGATCATTTTGATATATAGAAGTCTATATCTATTTCGATTAGTTTATGCCGTTATGGATTACCGTTATGCGAACAAAGTTAATATACTCTGTGAGCTCTTCTCAGCGGAGTATAAAAACGAGAAAACATAAGGTAACT
>JARSSU010024608.1:0-47499 GCA_029619165.1 Eurosta solidaginis
AAAATAATAAATAAATAAAAAGTTATCAATAAAACATAATAATAACAACACAAATAATAATAAAAAATATAATAATAAAACACAAAGCAATTAAAAGCAAAACTACATTCAAAAAAAACTTTAAAAATATAATAAAAATTATAATAATAAACAAAAAAAAGCAAAAATAAAAAAAAGGATAAAAAAGAAACAAAAGCAAATTTACTACAAAAGAAAAAAATTATATAAAAATGATATACATATCTTAAGGTAGTTGACGATATAAGCGTCACCAATCACAGATGGCGCAAACAAGAGGCATAGATTGGAGACATGTCCTCTCCAACCGTTCAACCGAGCCTGCTTTCGGCTACCGGAGCCATACAACGTAGCCAATGGTATCATAAATAAGTAGCAAAGGCAGTAAGAAAATAGAAATGAATGCTAATTTTGTTTACTAAAAGCTAAGTAGACTACCAAATAAGGTTACCATGTGTATGCCGTGCGGCTTTTGTAGCACTGCAACGTGACCCCAACAGACTTAAAGCGTGGAGCGCAACCCACTTCCTGACGGCATACTTGACAGTAGTACCTGGATGAGGTTTAGTTCGAGTTAAAGTCCAACACTGACTTTGAGGCCTTCGATGCTTCCTACTTGTAAAAATGGCTCAGCACGTCTAGTTTTTTCTTTTAATTTCGATTTTAAGGTGTACCTGGTCACAAAATGTCCTTGACTGTTTGTTCAGAATACTTGAAATGCAAACAGATTTTCTTCTAACACTATTTCACATTCTTTTCGAAGGCATCATAAAGTTGCTATATGATAATGCATCATATTGCTAAAGATTTACTCTTCATTTGACTTCTTACATAAAAAAAACTACAGAAGGACTACTAGTGAAGAGTCAAATGAAAAATAGCTCAGACGTTTTAGGCTAAGTTCAAGAATTAGATCCGGTCACTTTTTCAAACGAAATCATAACTTCCTAACTGAACTACAACTTGTTTGGCCATATTTCTAAAGTAGCCTTTAGAAGTTTGACAGCTAAAGAAAACCTTAAGAAAATAGAAGTTTATACACATTCAGATGTTCATATAGCCACCATACAAACAAAACAAGAAACTTTAATCGTAAAAGTATGGTAAATAAAATATTACGAGAGAAGAAAAAAAAACTGAGTTAAATTTTTTTCTAATGCGTAGACCAAAACTTGAATTTTCTTCAAGCAAACAACTTTCGTCTGTACTCTGCTTCTCGCCCATAATGCGATTCGTAGTAAAGTAGAATTACGGTGTCTTATTTCACGCTATTCATTGGATGATTTTTTCACAGAATTTTCAAACAACTAGCAGTTGGCGAATTTCCCTTTTCTATAGCAGATAAAATTTAAAAATTAAGCAGAGAAAAAGTTGCAGCAAAACCTTTGAGTATCCGTTTGTACTTCCACTTTATTTACTGCTGTCTGTAAAATGAGTCACCTATACACATACATATCTGTATGTAGTATACTTAGGGATGAACGGCACATATCGACTTTGAATCTTACTTACTTACTTAATTGGCGCTTAATCGTTTAAACGGTTATGGCCGTCCAACAAGGCGCGCCAGTCGCTCCTTCTCTCTGCCAAACGGCGCCAATTGGTCACATCAAGGGAGTTTAAATTCCTTTCAACGGAGTTGAGGCCGCCATCTACCTCTGCTTTCCATAGGCGGGTTCCGATAGAAACAATCGTTGAATCGTTGCTTGAAAATTCAATTTAGCGATGAAGCCCTAATACCGGCCGCACTTATTTAAGATCAAGCGAATGAACAAAATTTAGGTTTTGAGGCTAGGAAAAAATACATAAGCTTCAAATGGCTTGCTGAATGATTTCGTCAGTAGCATCTTACCAATACGAGGTGCGGTATCAGCAGGTATCAATCTTAGATCAAGCGGTTCACAACGAAAAATAAAGACGACTTGGAAGGTGTACAAGAAGGGATCTTAGAACATAATATCAGAAAAGTCCGCTTGAAACTAATAATGATAGAGATTAGCAATTGGTTATGGCTACCCTGAAAGATAGTGAGATTTCCACATTTTCAGTAAAAGATAGGACACTGCCGTAAAATGCTACGATGACATCGAATGCAAAGGAAATATAAGCGTTATGGATGCGAAAAAAAATACCGAGGCCGAATGTCGCGAGTCCAGTAAGCCTGTGCTACTAGGGAGTGAAAGGTTTGAAGCTCGAGAGTGTGCCTTTCTAAGAAGGAAGATAGATAGTTTTGTGAGATTACGCGCTGCGACTTATTGGTCCGATGTGCCCTCATTCTCTTCCCAGCAGAAAACTCAGAATGACGCTCGGCTTAAGAGAGTGTATGTGTGGTATTTCTAATTTTAGTTATTTAAGAGTCCTTAGTCTTCCCTTCGCGACTAACTCGCATTCAACCAACAGGGGCTATTAGATCATATACAAGTTTGTGCATGTGGCTCTTTGGCCTGCAGTGACCTGTGAGTATGCCTGTTAAAATTCTAAAATCGACGCCGTTGTTCTTCTATACCTCCTTTGCCTGAGCTATTCCCTTATAGTGTGTCGGCATGATGGGCTCAGGCCCTATTGCCTCTCGGCCGCCTCAATCCTGGCCAGCCGGTCCGCTTGGTCGTTTCCACCCTCCCCTCTGAGGCTTGCTAATCTATATCTAAAGTAGAAAGAATCCTGCAACCTGACAAATTTACTTCCTTAATGTGATTTTAGCACACGTGCCGTGCAAAAAGCTTGAGCAGAGGCTTTTCTTTCGGGTTTCTGTTGTGAGATCTAGTGCTATTAATTCGCATTATAATGAGCAGGCAAAATAAAGTATTAATTTATTATGTCGCGGTATTTCCTTTGATTAAGTCACAGTCCCGGATAAAAATTGCTGTCGAAATCACAGATCAGTTTCTCAGAAATAACGGGATCGGCAAGTGGCACGTGAGCTTTTTGATATAAATGTCCATCCCTATTGTGCACTTATGCACATTTTTGTCTAGTACAAACTTCCTTTTTTTTAGACATCAAAAAGTAACTTGAGCATTGAATAGAACTTTGAAAAAATTCCTAAAATGATAGAAAATTGTACACCCAACATTATAGGGTGAGGTAGTAAAAAGCACATAGCATAAATGACAGTCTGAATGAAACTGACACAAAGTTAAGCAATCGGCAGCGGGTAATCACAGCATGTGATAGCGATTTCTTTAGCCACGCATCCTTTGGGCTCGCAACTGACAGGTCTTTAACGGTTGTATGTCGTGTCGTATTAAAAGGTTTTGTTAGCTTTTAACTGAAATTTTATGGCGCTTAAAGCAGCAGCAGTCAGTTAGCTTGTTTGTACTTTAGACAGACATATTTGGCTACCTTAAGTGATGCAGGGATGTGCGTACACATACATACAGATTTCTGTACATAGATGTGTTTGAATAAATTTACTACGTTGGTACACAAAAGTTCCCAGTAAACACTCGAAGAAGGACGATACGTAGAGGACTCGGAAAATTTTTATCGTTCCCAAGAGAAGTTTTAACGAAACCAAAAATTCAAAGACCAAAACAAAACATTACTTTTTTTCTACGCGTTTTGTTGCCATTTGTTCCCTTCTTCAGGGATTATATTAAAATTTTCTGCACATCTTCTGGTGGCTAATGAAACCAAATTTTGAAGTGCAGACAATCCGACAGTGAATACTGGATTCGCTTACAACAAATCACATCATCATCGTCATTAGTTGGCGTTTAAATGGATATGCGATTTTAACACACCAGCAATTCCTGTTTTTGCGATAACTGACCTTAATTGGGAGCACCAAGGGAGGTTAAGTCTTCCTCCACCTGCCTCTTCCAACTCAGTGGACTGAAATATTTTCTTGGGCCGAAGGAAATAACATACGCTTGGAAACTTGCGTATCGCCGCCGATAATATTATTTGAAAAAGTGAGTTAGTTTCGAATTCGAGATTAGTCTGTTGCGCTTATTGGATATTTACTCGCTTATTTATACAATGTTCCTGCAAGTATTCACCCTTTAACAAATACTGCAAGAAAGCGTGCAGTTTCAAAGACATACAATCAAACTAACGAAGATATGGAAAAGCCAATTGTTTATCTCAATAACAAACAATAGGTTTAATAGTTCTATGAATTTAATGGTACGATGGTTTTATGTCTGGAGCTTGATTAAAGTTTAAGTTGCCCAATCACTCTAGGGTTATTCCCAAGCTGAAGTTGATGTGATTTAGGGGACGTTGGATGGCGTTTCGATTTACTTCTACACTGATAGCCGAGAGGCTAATTAAGGCCTGAGATAGTAACAGGCCTTGCTTGCGATTACATTGCACTATTTTAAGATAAAGATCATATAGCTTCCCGACCATGGCGGCAACATCACGCGCATATGCGATGAGCCACGAGTCGGCTAAGAAAACTCTGGTTGGACACCATCTTTTACAGGGTAGCGCGATGCTTCTGGTCTGACTTGGCTAGCAAGTGGTCTGACAAAGTTTTTGGGTTCACCAAGGCTAATCTGCTACTGTAAATTGGGGTTTTATGGCGCAATGTTTGACTGGGATCTCAAGCGATGTCTTTCAATTCTCTAAGTTGCTAGAGCTCACTTCATCGCTATCTTGTCTGATAACCTTCATGTTGCCTAAGCTTTTCAGGGTAGCTGCACAATCAAGACAATACCTGGTGTATTTCTTTGCGTGGTCAAGTCACCAACTACTAGGGGCGGCAGATTTAGCAAAATACGAGGTGCAATTAAGCTGGGTTCCAGAAATTTCCTAGTATTCTCCTAAAGGACACACTATTTTGAACCAAAAGCCCTGGTTACTGATTGGGGTTTCGTCACTCATATGTTTACTGGAAGGGGTGGGATAGTACCTAGTAATTATTAATCAGCCTTAGGACTAGAGTTTGGGTTCTAAATAATACCTATTTATGTATTGATTAGATTCAAGTCTTATGATACGTGACTAACAAAGTTGTTCCTATCACTGAAAATAAAATATCTGAGGGTCAAGGTGAGCGAACTAACAGGGCACTTTCTTCTAGCGTTGACATGCTTTTGAATTAGAACTTAGTTAATATCGGGAAGACATAGGAAGTTCGCACTGCGTAAAGAAACTGTGGAGCACGTTTTGTAATCGTGGCTAACGCTCATACAATGTTGTCAGATCTCGAACAGGGAATAAAATTAGCTCACAGGCAACTCCTAGTATTTTGCTAATAGGAGGTAGTTGTTTTATAAAATTAGTAAGTTCTGGTATCTAATTAGGTTTCCTGTTTGGGCGTCAAATCCCATTCCACATTATCTGACGTGCTATAAGGCATCTCATAGTCTCCTTTTGCTGGGTCCCTGGGCGTAGCGATATTAAAGGATATGAATTTGCAGATGGGATGGCCAGGAAGCGCTCCCAAATGGATATAAGCGAGACGGGCAGCTTCGTTCGACCGCCACTGGGGTTATTTCCTATTAGAGATTAGGCAGTCGCCTTGCTGTGGACCAACCGGGTTGATTGCGAGGTCTCAACATTTCTATGGTCACGTTTGAATAGGAAGGAAGCTAGCATCGTTTACCGGGTTGATTGCTCCATACGACCTCGCCCATCGCCTGAGGAAAATCGTGGAATATAAGATTAGACAGCGAACTTGCTGTGGACCAACCGGGTTGATGCAAAGTCTCAGTATCCTTATGGCCACGTTTGAATAGAAGGGAACTATTGGCACATGCAACAATCTCCTCCTGCAGAATTTGTCAGGATGAGGAACTGATCACTCACTTTCTCTGCCAAAGGCCCTCCCTAACCGCACCTATCCTAACCGAATCTCTGGACACATTCAGTGTACCAGGAGCACCCGATTATAGAACTTAAGATTTTCCTTGCAGGGTGTGTAGGAAGTGAATGTGTACATACATATGTATCTTTTACAGCACAATAAATAATTTAAAATGCTGCAACTTTTTGTAAAATTTTTGTTTGAGTATTTTGGTATTTGCAACGAAAAATATTTTCTTATAAATATCTGGAAAATGTTATTTGATAAACAAATTCATGATAGTAAATAGCAAGTTTCAAGTAAGTAAATAAATCTGCAAATAAAGTGAAGTAAGGAATAGATTTGGGTTAAGTGATGGTTTGAATTAAAGTTAGCTTACGAAGTGTAGGAAAAATGCTAAGCACTCAATGGGGAATTTGTATTTGATAGAAACTGCTTTTGCTGCGCTCATTTGATTAGGGAATTGTAAAATTTAAATTTATATCCTTATCAAAATTGTCAGTCGTAAAAGAGTACTTAGCTACGCAACAGCAAAGTGGGTAAGTAAAGCTTTTGTCTGCTGTAAAATTGATAAAGATGAGAATGCTTGCGTGGCATATAACAATAAATGAAGGGAATAAAGTACAAACATACATACATACATACATATGTAGTTGAAGGTTGACGTGGCTTAGTTTAGCAATCAAAGTTTATGTTGCGTTTTTGAAGTGGAATGACGTTGCGCAGCTGGAAAATTGGTTTGTCAACAAATACTCCTTTTTTGTTAAACTAATCAGATGAATAATTGTTGCGTTCCAATGTAACAATAAATTGATATGGATCACATTGTTGTTGTATTTGTATGTTAAATCTCTATCCGTATGTGGATCATGCTTCATTGGAACGCGAGGGATGTAAAACTCAATATTGATTTATAGAGTAGAAATAGGATAAAAGAATTATTGCCAGGACTGTTAATCGCGGTCCTTTACAGACGTAATCTTCCTTAGTATTGTAAAAGACTTTACGAAAGTCAGTAACTAGTGATACAAATTTCTAGTTCATAACTAGACCTAAAGTACCAAAAAAGAACTAGCTCGATAGAAGGTAGATTCTCTCTTGTTCGGAACGCCAGCTAGTTTCTCAAGTTTGGAGATATATTGTTGCAGTTTGGTGAGGGGGTATATTTAGTGTCCGATTAGTCATTTGTGGGAGCCGACTGGGTTGGATAACTATACCATACATCTCCCATACAACCGATTTTTCGGATAAAAGGGTTTTCATCATTTATTCTCTCTTTGAGATAATGTGCTGAATGATAAGGTGGGATTGTAATAAGTAATTTTGCCAGCTGAGTTCGCATACTCGTTGCAAGTTAAGACTGGGCTATTCATACAACTTTAATATTATTTTCCTATCTTAGTGTATTCTATAATACTGGACACTGAGTGGTCGTCCTCATTAAGTGCGTTTTTTAGTGCTAGGTAGACTGACAAACTCCTTTGTTGCTTTTTGCGTATTCTAAAGCTGTCAGAATATCCAGTGCCTCGGGTGAAAAAATTTAATTATTGGGTGTCAAGGTACCGTTAGATATTAGAAAACCATTTTAAAAAACTACCGCAAATGTTGTTCTAAGTTCGATTTTGAGGGCGTCGATGAATATCGGACCCCAATTTTCAGGAGTTTGCGAATGTATTACTTCTTCAAAGCATTTTTTAAGACTAAATTATTCTTTTTAAGTTTACAGAGGGTATGCACATCTATATTTACTGCATGCAGGTGAGACTTCCCAGGTCAGCAACGAAGGATGACAAGCAATGTTTGAAAGCGGCGTCTATTACGGAAGACCATTTGAAAGGTTTTGAGTAGAGACTTATTTGTGATATTTAACAGCTTTGGAATCAATTTAAGCGTGCGAGTAAGGCGTCTTTGAATAAAAGAAGGTGGATCAGCTTCAGCTAGGATGCGCTTGTGGAGGCTGAGAAATCGATTACCGTATCGTTGAATGATAGGGGGAGTTGAGGAGATTGAGATGGCTTTTATAGCAGCACCCTAATATATAGAGGCCTTAAGTAGTCTATTTTGTGTAAAAAGATTGAGCGGGTAATGTTTACGAGAGTACAACGTATGAATTGAAGCTGGTGTAATCAACAAATTCAGCTTATTGTTCATGGTAAGCTCAACGGAGTTTTTTTGTCAAGAGGACAAAGTTGATTACACATTTCAAAAGCAGAAAAACTGTTGGCAATAATCTGTAAAAATGTCGGATTCTCAACCAATCCAACTGATTTTTCCGTCAAATCTCTCTATATATCAGGAGCCACTGTTAACACACCAGAGCCAGGCGGCCACCACTGTTGGAAATGGGCAGCAAGATTCACCATTTATTTTCACTTGAAATTTGCGTACATGTGAAAGATATTGACCGCAAATTATTAATAGCTCTGAACGCACCAGTTCCAAACTAAACAGTTTCCTCTATATGGAACCTATCAATAAGTTCATTCGTTCATGCCTTTCTTAAGGAAATCAATCATTGTTCTTTGAGCATTTCTTCTTGTTCCAACCAAAGCTACGCAGTTTCGTTGCTCCATCAGTTCAGAGGTCTAAGAAAGGTTTTTATACCGAAAGAAATGAATCTTGTAAAATCGACAAGTTTGTGTTTCTTGAATTAACAGTTATTCAGTTAATTGATCGCATTATGGCTATTTCAACGGAGTTTTTTTTTCAAAGGACAAAGTTGTTTAGTAATTTTAATAGAAGGAAAACTGTTAGTTCCAAGTTAGAAATATTCTGTAAAAATGACTCTCAAACATTGATTCTCAATCAATCCAGAGTGTACGCTACCTAAAACAATTTGATTGATTAATAATCTGTAATTTTTACAGAATATTGTTAACTTGAGACCAAAAGATTTTCTTCTGTGGAAATAATTTAACAAATTTATTTTCTTGACAAAAAACTCGCTTGAATAAAACATAATTCCATAAATTTTACTGAATGTCTGTTAATGCAAGAATAACAAACCTGCTTCGTTGATTTTAATAGCTACATTTCTTTTGGTGTAGTTATGCACGAAAATTATAGCGCATATATAGGGGGGATGCATTTTTTTTTCTTTGAAAATAGTATGGTTAATGGAGAACGTAAATATTTATGAAGGTTGTATACAATAGTAAATAAAATGTGGTAAGAATCTGGGGAGCGGAAATATTGAAAGGTGCAAGCGATAATATTGATTGTGACTACGTACACACACACACACACACACAGAGCGCACAAGTATACACTGCACAAATATTTAAATGGAATTTCGAAGAAAAAGTATGGTGTTAAACATTAAAAAAAAATGGCATGCAAAAGTTACTAAGTGGCTAAATGAGTGAAGTACATATTTATGAATTTGAGATGAATGTAAAAGGAAGCAATAAAAAACGGCAACATATATATGTATATTGAAAAAATGTGAGCTTTAAATGAATGAATAAAGCTATAAGTTTGATTAAAATAAAGGCGCATGTATAAAAAAAGCTATTCTTTTGATATATATTGACATATGTGTGTGATATTTTGTATGAATAGGTATGTACATACATATGTATGTAATAAAATATGGATTTATCAAATGATGTTTGGCACCAATAATCTCTTTTTTAAAGAACATATTTTAGCACCAACACCAACAGGACATTACCACGAACGCTACATATTGCGACAAAATAAGAAAAATTGTTTACTAATATTAGTATTTTAAGGTAAAAAAACTTATTTTCCTACTAAGCATTAAAGTTGCTAAATAGCTAAAATATAAGCTTTATGAAATCGTAAATAGGGAAAAAAATGTTTTTTACTACGAAACAATAACCTAACAATTTTAAAAAAATTTTGCACAAAAAGACAAAATTTTTTAAGCTGATATGTTAACTTCGTTGCATAGATAATCATTTCAAAACACAGCTGCGAACACGAAAGTAGTAGCAAAAAATTATATACTAATTCAGAGATGCACAACGCCGGCAGAACTTCGGATAGAAACGCATTGTGTAGCACTATGGTTTTTATATGGAAACTGTTCAATCATAGAATTCACGAATGAGATGTTTTTCTGCTTGAAGTACAAGCTAAAACTTATTGATTGATAGCTTCACTGAACCTCTATCGCGGCGCTCACACGACATGTTGGTGAACGCCGAATAATTTTTCGAAGCTGTACGAAGCTCTCGTGTGCACTACTGTATTAATTTCATCAATTATTTATTAATTTTTCTTCATTTACTTCAGAAAAACTTTATTTCTGTAACTCGACCCCACAAACACATCTCAAAAATACTATCGAAAAAAATTTCAAATTCGAGAAATGCCTAAAAATCTGTATGAAAATTTCGAACTTTTTTAATTCGAAATTTTCAAAAATTGATTGGGCTACAAAACAGTCAATACAAAAAAAAACAAGAACGTTGTTCTATTAAGAGCAGAGATCGCAAATAAAAGTTCCTGAAACCGATATTTTCAATTAAAACAGTTATTTTGTGAGCACTCATTAAATAACTGTTAATGCCAGTACTCCTGGTTTCGGTTTCTCACAGAGAAAGACCGTTTTATAAGCAAAATTTAGGGAATTGTCAGTGAAACACAACAACTGATTAACGGAAAAATATAAATCGCCCTCTACTAATACGTACATACATATATGTTGCCTTACATAGTTGGTGTAAACGAAAAACATACAAAGCAAAGGATAACAACCGTGATCGATGAGACACCGTATTGTTATCGACGGTTCATGGCAGTGTCCTACAATTATTTTGGATGAGTTATCGGTTTGTAATTCACTTGTAATCGGGTTCTTATCAGTGTGTTATCGACAAGGTATTGGCGAGTTGCAACATGTTTTCGAAAATGTTTCGATTTTTTATTCAAAAAATATCCAAACATTGATTACGAGGTCAAGTCAACATTTTTTCGGTAAAACATCGATATTTTTCCGACAAAAAATCAATAATTTTTCGATAAAAAATTTAGATTTTTTCGCTTGCAAATCTATGACTCTTTGATAAAAAACCAATAAGTAAAACGATAATAATCTACCAATAAAAATCCGATAACTCTTCGATAAGAATTCTTATCAATAAAAAGACGATATCATGTTGGTAATATGCCGATGAAAATTCGATAATAATAACAGCCTTAGAACTTTTCATATTTATAAAATAATTTAATGGTTGCAAAATAGTTCCGAAATGATCTCGAAACAGTCAGCTCAATCCCAAAATCATCTCAAAATGGCTCCGAAATAGTTCCAAGATTATCCAATAACGATCTCATGATAGTCCCAACATAATCCAAAAATAGGCCTGGAATGTTCCCCGACGACTTCCTAAAATCATCTCAGTTTTGCAGAGACTATTTATTGAATCATTTTGAATAATTTCTGAATTTTTTACAGAAATGATCTAAAGAAAGATCTAAAGAATTCAATCGGGTATTTTATGGGGTTTATGAATTTATTTTGTAGAAAAATAATTATTTCAGACCCTTATAATAACCCAATGTTAAGTTTACGCTTGATTAATTCTATTTAAAAATATATTATATCTATTTAAAAATAATCTTGAGTAATATATAACACTACACGATCTCAGTGAAAGTGAGAAAACATTTTAAAATAAATATATTAACCGCGGAGAAAGACCGAAAAATTAAAAAATAAGCATATTTCACTGAGAAAAAGTTTTTTTGTTCTTCGATATCGGTTTTTATCTGTGATAAACTGAATTCCTTTTTCTGGTTAACAGTTATATGCAATCTCTGGTTAAGAAAAAACAAGTACATGCAAACGTATAACATTGTTTGTTTGCTATTTTATGAAAAAGAATAACATACATACAAACATATAAACAAATGAAGTAACATAAAATGTTACGACGGCCGCCGTGGTTTGATGGTACCGTGCTCCGCCTACCACACCGAAGATCCTGGGTTCCCTCCCCGGGCAAAGCAATATCAAAATTTTAGAAACAAGTTTTTTCAATTAAAAGAAAATTTTTCTAAGCGGGGTCACACCTCGGCAGTGTTTGGCAAGAACACCGATTGTATTTCTGCCATGAAAAGCTCTCAGTGAAAACTTATCTGCCTTGCAGATGCCGTTGCGAGTCGGCATATAACAAGTAAGTCGCGTCCCGCCAATTTGTAGGAAAAATTTAAGAGGAGCACGACGCAAATTGGAAGAGAAGATCGGCCTCAAATCTCTTCGGAGGTTATCGCGCCTTACATTTATTTTTTTTTGAACATAAAATCAAAAAATAATTGATAAATAATTTTTGCTGCTATTTTCGTGTTTGCTGCTGTTTTTGATTCTGCTATCTAATTAACAATCACCGCTGATTGCACACACTTTTTCTGTTACTAATTTCTATTTCTTTCATATTCATTAGATGCTCACTCAGTATGACCAGCAGGCAGACCAATATGGCCGCTAAGGCGCCCATGCTTAATTTTAATGTTTGTCCTTCCTGCACCAATTCACAGTTTTCACCCCAAAAGCCATCCGGACAAATGCAACGATAACGTAGACGTGGCTCTAAATTGATACAAGTGGCGCCATTAAGACATGGCAAGTCGAGGCATTCATTGCGATCCATACAACCTTTGGCGTCCGGTGACATGACGCGTCCTTCGCCGCAACTGTGGTGTTTAGGTTATTATTATTGGGCGATTGAATTATATATAAATTAATGTTAACGGTTATCAAATTAAGTTATGGTGAGTTGTTTCATGTTTTGTTATATAATGTTATTTTATGTTATGTCAAGTAAGTTATATCATTTTAATGTTATATTCGTTTCGATATTTTAAAATGTTTATGGTAAGTTTTTTTTATGATATATTATGTTGTTTGTTTTTTGTTTTATGTCACGTTATGTCATATTATGTTATGTTATTTCATGGTAAGTTATGTTATGTTATGTTATGTTATTTCATGTAATATTGTGTAGTTTTGTTCAAGTTTTTTTTTCAGTTTATGTTGTTTCAAGTTATGTTATGTGATTTAGTTGTAGTAAAAAATTTATATTTATTCAAATATTTTTTTGTTGTTGGATATGTCCAGCAAATGTTATGTTATATAAGATTGTTTTATATTATTTTTGTGCATTTAATTTTAGATTTTTAGTAAATTTTTATTTTGCAGCAACGATGATGAGCGATGACGTCGACGAAGGTGGTAGTTGTGGTGATGGTGGAAAAAATATACAGACATATATTTAAATTTTTATTTATGACATTTTTTATGATAGGTAAATGAAAATGCATAAATCAAATTTTTGATTCGTAGAAAAATACATATGTACATAAGCATGATTTAACGTAATAATTTTGAAAATCGGAACTACAAATTTTGTTATATTGGAAAGTGGAATGGTATGAAAGTATTGTTTGTGTAATCATAGTTTAACGAATAGACGCAATGAATATGTTTTGGGTTGAATATAAGGATATAAAAAAATTATTATTGTTTGCAACAATAGTTTTTAGTTAGTGTTTGATATGCAATTTTTAAAGCCGTCCGGCACAGAGAAAATGTTACAGAAAAATATAGGAGATTTACGAGACTTGATATTTAGTTACATATTATATCATTCGATTTACATATATAACCATACGATTGTAAAGAGCAATTTATTGAAAATTCCCAATCTTAGAATTGGTTTTAAAACACCCTATCTCAACGAAAGTTCAATAATTTGAGTTCTGGTGTTTTTAAAAAACACTAAGAAAGGTAGGCTTCCAAACCAGGCGTTTTGAATAGAGCTTATGATTTCATCTCGAACACAAGCAAGAGTTTCGAGACTTGAGAAATCGAGAATTTGGCTTTTTACGAGCTATCCGTTGTAGATTCAATAACATACTACATCGAACTTTGACCAGAACTTTAGAGTAAGGATACTCTTAAGAATGGATTGACTAGCCGACATGGTGTATAAGGAGGGTGCCACCTCAATATTCACTGAAGTGTCCAAAATTGACTCCGGTGTTGATGCAGAGGTCTTATCCGCACAGATTGAAGTCACACCCTTTATTCGTCTTCCAACCGCAGCTTGCATCTTACAAGCAGAGCTACTAGAAATAGATGAAGCCTGTTGGAGAGTTGTGTAAAGGATCGAGAGGTGTTCATACTCTTAGATAGTCAAGCAGCGCTGATGGTGGTGAAAACACCACTTACGTTCTCTGAGGTCATCGATAACTGCGATAGTGTAGTGACCAGTCCCGGACAAACAATACCACATTAAAAAAACTTAGCAAAGTACAATGGGCAGCCTGCGCAGGGATAACAGGAGCACTTAGATCGTGTACAACATACGCGTTAAACGGTATTCTTAACCAGCTGCCACTGGAGCTCCAAACACGCCTTACAGCTACGACCTTTTCCATCAGACTCAGGTAGTCTGGCTGCTGGAGCGGCAAGCAAAATGATCATACCAATATCCTTTGAAAGCTACCCGTTGTAGATTCAACAACATACTACATCGAACTTTGACCAGAACTTTAAAGTAAGGAAACTCTTAAGAATGGATTGGCTAGCCGACATGGTGTATAAGGAGAGTGTCACCTCAATATTCACTGAAGTTTCCAATGCGCAATGCAGCTAACTCAGCTCTTATTATTTCAAGAAAACTGCTTTTCAAAGTTGGCACTCTATGGACTCATGTAGGATCACCAAAAGAGTTAGCCGGACGACAAATAAAATAAACCTATGATTTAATAAGAATTTCAAGAAAATAAAATGTCACAATTACAGGACACTGGCCCTTTGACTTTCACGTAGAAGGGATGGGTATCCTTTTCAAGGACATTTGCATTAGGTGCCACCAGGAAAATTGTAATGAAATTGTCACACAATTCCTGTGAGAGCGGTGAGAAATATCAGGTACCAAACTCCGGGCGGTTTCGGTCCGATCCAAGTGGGTTATCAAATTACACCACAAACTACATCAACTGATTTATTAAGCTATCAAAATGGCTCAGATAAAAACAAGCTCAATGGAAAGTCACTCAATATACTTGACAATCAATAGGTTCCCGGAGAAAGCGCATCAAATTGGCTTTCGATACTTAGGCCGGTCTCGCCGACCGCGCAGCACAGCAACCAAATAACAATTTTTCCTTGATATAATCGTTTGAGGATGTGAGACTTGAGAAAATTGATTTAAAACGTACACCCTAATGTGGTATATTGAACACTTGCCAAAAAAAAGACACTTCTTCAAGACTAAGCAGCTTATATTGCTGAGTATTTCAAAAATCAATAAACAAATTTTCTGTTATACATTCTCGCATTAGTAAAGAACTTTATTTTTTCGTACTTAGCCACTACTCGTCTTACGAATAACTCTTTTTCTATTTTCTTCGCTTACATCTATGTAAACAACAAAAGCACTCATACAAAACTTGTGTAACTAAAAGCAACTTCTTAGCATTTTTTTTTAATAATTTGTTCCTTGCTACAAAATAACAAATATACACACTGTCACATATGGCCGAATTCTGGTGAAGCGACCACAGAACATTTGACAGCATCCGCAGAAACTTGAACACTCAAACTATCAAGTAAGTCGAAAGTTTTCGAAAGGCTTTTCTTATCAAATTCAATGCTTTTGCTAGAGTTTTCATAAACTTTCAAGCAAATCGTGTATGTTTATTAATATAGTATATGATATAACTATAGAATACTCGTTATTTTTCAATATTTGTTGTCTATGCACTTGTGGTTGTGCTGTACTGAAAATACTCATCAATAGATATATCCCAGCAAACATTCATAGTCAAAAAAGTATCGGAGCGCTTACATTTAAGAGCCCGAAATGAGTGTATTTGCGCTTTTTAAAATAGTATTCCAATATGAGCCGTATTTCGTAAATTATATGAGCGTTAATAGCTCAGACTTCTTAATCGACGTCCGATCAGACATCTAAACAGAAGCTCCTTGAGACTCCTATTATGCTCATAAACAGCTCATAATTTGTTTCATTCATAACTCTTTTTGGAGTCATTTTTATGCATTGTATAAGGGATTAGGATTGCCGCATTCAGGAGGGATTTTTGACGCTTTGTATTAAAAATGGGGTATCATATTGGGAAGCCTTGTTGAAAGGTACGATATTTGAAATGAAAACACTTCAAAGTGAGGCTTACTGACGTCAGCGCTAATCTAACAAATAGGAAGCTCGACATACCAACCGGAGTAAACAGAAATCCAAAATACTTACAACTATTGTTAATATGCGAATAATTAAGAAATGGGCTAAGTAAGAAAAAGCGTCCATGCCAATTTACAAAAGAAACAGCATAAAACGTTATGATTATATTCAAATTTAGTTTGAAAGAAAGTTGTTCCAAAATAACATACGAATATTTGTTTTGAAGTTGCTTTGTTTTCTGAACACTTTTGACACAAGGATCAAAATTTGATCATATCCGAAAGACTGCTATTTCTGAGGCTAATATTTTTCACATATTTTGGACTATCGCAGTAAGAAACTAATATTACACTTATAATCAATCTAAATGCATAATTTCGATTGAGTCTTACAAGCAAGTTCTCAGTTAACATAATTTGTTCACCTTTGTTCCATTAAAAAGGTGTAAGTCTAGCTGTCCTTTGCCCTCTATAAATTTTAACAGCACTGCACATTTTTTTTTACGGGAACGCCACATGTGCAACATTTGTTGCATCAGCTTCCTGAAAATCAGGTACGCGAACACATCTGTTATTATTATTATCTGAAAGATCGTACGTTATGCCTTCGAAAAAGGATAAAGTAGATGTGAGCAAACCTTTACATGTGTGGAGCTTTATTGAGCTTTTGTCACGTATGCTTTCTCATACAGACAATACAAAAGCCCGTTAACGCGCAAATAAGTTTTCTTCGACGTTCGGTCCCTGAACCAGAAAGTCGCTTGTTGCTGGTTGAATCGCTAAGCAGTTGTTAAAGTGTGCGCGATGAGATGATTTTGGCTGTGTTCAGCTTGAAAACTTACTTACTTAATTGGCGCTTAACCGTCTAAACGGTTATGGCCGTCCAACAAGGCGCGCCAGTCGCTCCTTCGCTCCGCCAACCGGCGCCAATTGGTCACACCAAGGGAGTTTAAATCGTTTTCCACCTGGTCCTTCCAACGGAGTGGGGGCCGCCCTCTACCTCTGCTTCCATAGGCGGGTTCCGATAGAAACACTTTCTTGGCCGGAGCATCATCTTTCATTCGCATAACATGGCCTAGCCAGCGCAGCCGCTGCGTTTTAATTCGCTGGACTATGTTGATGTCTGCGTATAGCTCGTACAGCTCATCATTAAATCTTCTTCGGTACTCGCCATCGCCAACGCGTAGATGTCCATAAATCTTTCGAAGAACTTTTCTCTCGAACACTCCCAAAGCCGCTTCATCTGCTGTTGTCATGGTCCATGCTTCTGCCCCATATAGCAGGACGGGTACGATAAGTGACTTGTAGAGTATGATTTTCGTTCGCCGAGAGAGGACTTTACTTTTCAATTACCTACCTAGTCCAAAGTAGCATTTATTGGCAAGATTGATTCTTCGCTGGATTTCAGTGCTGATGTTGTTGCTAATGTTGATGCTGGTTCCCAAATAAAGGGGAAAAGTAAAATATGAGCGAAATTGATTTTCCACTTTAACTTGTGAAATTCTTTATTTTTTTCAACCCCTACCCCTTTCCATACGATGCTCTCCAACTCTATCAATTTACAATGAGATTTACTTCTTTTACGTAACCGCACATTGTTTGCTTTTGTTGCTATTACATAAATATTGTAATGTTCAAAAAATTTTGGTTTGCCGTATTTTTATATTTACTAGATTTAAAAAGTTTTGAATGCATCTCAAATGCTTTGCATGTTTTTCCTAATTTTTGATTTTGATAAGCTAGTTTGAATAGTGGCAGGTATATACACATACTTTCATGCTCAACTTTGCACGTAGCCGAGAAAATAAACTTTGTGTGGTAAGCTTTCAACCGACAGTATGGAAAGTATGTATGTGGTATTGATAGGAAATATTTCTATCTTTTGAAATTTGTTGAGAGTTTTTGGAATGTAAGGGAATGAGATGAAGTTTTCCCTTTGTTGTAAATATTGTTGTTTAAAGGTCCGGGGCAAACTTTTGTATGAATGAAAACGACGAAGTCGTAGCCGATGTCCGCAGAGTACTTTAGATTAAAGAGGGAGCAATTCTCTGCCCTTTTCAGCGGAGACAGCGATGTACTGCACAAAAATTATGAACACGCTCCGTTGATTAATGATGACGGAACAATTGCCCCTTACCCGTTTATGATGCAGTCAGAATAGCAATAACCATATGGATTGCTTGTGGAGCTATTAAGAAACAGCAGCGACGGGTTGCTAAGGCGCTGACGATTGGAATTTAAGTGTTCTTTTCCCAGTCCACAAGAAGGGCGATCTGGCAAACTGCGCCAAATCTCAGGGAATCATTCTTCTTAGTATCGCATACAAAGCCCTGCCAAGCGTTTTGTGCGAAAGTTTGAACTGTGAATCGGCTGATTGGCCCTTATCAGTGCGGCTTCAAACCTGATGAATATATCATCGACCAGATTGTCACTATGCGCCAAATCTGAAAAAAAGCCCACAAAAAAAGAATTGATATCACATTTTCGTCGGTTTTAACCTTTAACTACTGAGGTGGTGGTAAATTTTACCCCTCGTAGTTTGTTTTCTCTCTTACTTACTATCTTCAATTGAGCGCTATCAATTTCATTCTCTTGGTATCTTCTCTTTATCCTATTAGTATTATTCAGTTGTGTTTGGACAGTCGTGGGTATTGTATAAGCGGACATATACCAGGGCTGGTGTCAAAATTACCACTCGTCCGGGGTTACGTATTACATAATTTTACATATAACATAACATAATTTTTGTTTGTTTTCCTTTTTGTGATTCTAATGTCATAAATTTGGCTGTGAAAAATGCCTTTGCGTTTTTGATTTTTTTTTACAATTTTTTTAAAGTTATGTTTGTGCTTTTTTTAGTGTTAAGAAAAATGGCTTGTTTTGTTAAACTAGAAGTTCGATTTCTTTAAATTTATTATTTTATTCATTTAAGTGTGTTTTATTATTCCAATTAGAAAACAAATAATTTAAAAAAAATTTTTCGTTGACAAAAATTATTTATAGATTATAAAGAGTTAAAATTTACACCCACCAAAATAACTACGCCCAAATATTTCACCTCAGTAGTTAAAGGTTAAAGCAGCCTTCGACAGCACGAAAAGGAGCTGCTTATACACCGCTATGTCTGAATTTGGTTTCCCCGCAAAACTGATACGGCTGTGCAAAATGAGATTGAGCAACACCATCAGCTCAGTCCGAATTAAGAAGGATCTCTCCGAGCCATTCGAAACTAAATGAGATTTCATTCAGTGTGACCCCCTATCGTGCGATTTCTTTAATTTGATGCTGGAGAAATTTATACTAGCTGCAGAACTTAACCGCACTGGAACAATATACTATAAAAACGTGCAATTACTGGCGTATGCTGACGACTTTTATTTCATAGGCGACGACTTTCAGCCCCCGCGCCGGGGCGGAAAAAATGAGTTGGATGATGATAGATGATAAAAGGAAGCACCTGCTGTTATCAAAGCATTTGCGCTCTGGCAACCACGCCACTCTTGGCAATCATAATTTCGAAATAGTAAAATACTTCGTATATTTGGGAGCCTTTGTTTACACAAAGCACAATTTCAGCTTTGAAATCGAGCCAAAAATCACTATTGCCAACAAATTATATTTTGGAATAAGTAAGCTATTAAAAAGTAAAGTCCTTTCTCGGCAAAAGAATATTATGCTCTACATGTCACTTGTCGTACCCGTCCTGATATTTGGTGAGGAAGCATGGACCATGACAACATCATGTTAGGTGGCTCTAGGAGAAAAGTTCTTCGAAAGACGCACGGACCTCTACGCGTTGACGATACAGCGCCTACGCTGACTCAACCATTGTAAATAGTTCTAAGCAATTTCTATGATACCTTTATTATTTAAGCAATTTCTAAGATATCTTTGGTTTAATTTTAGTCCAGACACTTGAAAAATAAATCGATAAAAAGTTTAAAATTAAAACCAAAAAGTTTTACTAGTATCGGGTTCTTAACCTGTTTTTTTTGTTTATATTATAAAGGGGGGGGAGAGGGTAAACCTAATTGACAATATATTTGAGTTTAAATTTTAGTGCAGAAATTTCAAAAATAGAAATTCTGGGGATTAAATTTAAACCAATTATTTCAATTCAAAACTAGTCATATGAGCTCGTTTCATTTTAAAACAAAATTTGCAATCGTGTCAGTAAAAAAAAACAGAAAAAATCTACTCCTTTTGGCGCTTACGATAAAATCGAAAAATGAGATCGATATTTTTCAGCTATCGCCCAAAAGTTATGCACACATAAATATTCAGACACGTGTTATGCGATTTTATGCCATTAAGTAGTTATGTATGTTTGTGTGAAAACTTACAAAGTGATATGTCAACGTCTAAGCTGGTGTTTTTTATGTCACATTGCCTTTTTTTGGCAACTCCGATTGCAGCAATTTGTTTTTTTTACTATGAGCTATGGGTAAAGAACATTTTTTATTCCAGCACATTGCCTACGAAAGCTGCTGCAACATTTTACGTGCCATACAAATGTATTTGGTGTGTCTGTAGTTGATAGTTAGAAGTGATTATGACAAAAACACGTATGACATTTGACAAGGGAACGTATACGGGAGGCTATAAAAAACAAAAACAAATTTACCGTTATCATCTTTTATTCGCTTTTCGTGCATGTCCTGCATGTGTTTTATGATTTGAAGTGTTTTATACACTTGGAAGTGTTTAATAGTGAATACAGCCTTGCGATCAAATGTAATGACAACATTAAGTGGAAGCAATTTCTGGTTTTGAAAGTACTAAAATAAAGTGTAGCGAACTTTGTAGTTATATTGAAAAATACTGTCACTAAATACCAAACATCTGAAATAAAATTTAGCAATTAACGGAAGTCACTTAAATAGGATTAATAGTTGACGCAGTTAAGATTTTTAGGGAAAAGGCTAATGAGGTAGTATGAACTGAAACTTTGTAGTTTTTGAAATTTGATCAGCAAAGTTTCAGTATGGTAACGAGGTAATAAAAGCTATTGCATTTGATTGTCAAATAGAAAGTGCCGTAAGAAAATTTCTATCAGTGGATGTCAAAATGAAGAAAATGGACGCAATCAGCAAGCACAGCTGTTGATCAACCGCTGAGTTATTTCTTTTGAACGCATAGTTGAGCATTTTTGGTCTACTCAAAAGTTTGAATTTTACGAGACATTTGGAGCAAATTATGTTAAGCCCAACTAGTCATTTCTTCTCGTGTGAACCAGAATTCGTATGATATAAGAGCATTCACGTTCACTTCAGTGAGTGACAGTCAACCTGAGTGCCTTTGTGAAACTTTTAGTAGTGCGTGTGAAAGTCAGTGACTGCGGCAAGAAATGTCACGGTGTCATGCCTAATCTGGCGCTTAATATTGGCCGATTCCGTGATTTTTGGGGAACAGCTGACTGCTAGTTGTGACAGTATTCGCATAAATGTCATAACAATAGGCACCAATTAGTTTTTTTGGCTGCTGATTGTATTGCGTATAAATAGCACAACATGTCGAAGAAAAACTCTTCAGAACAACCGCTGCAAACTGCTTCACACGAGCAGCAGATATGTACATAACATTACGGTATGAACGATTAATGTAATGAAATAGTTCGTATTTGGTTAGCTTTTTGATACTCAAAGCAATATTTCATCGACTACTGTTTAAAGTTTTAGGCCATCGCAATAACATTATTTCTGGAAAATTACATTTTGTATTCCAGCCTCAACAACTGTACATGCGTCTCATGAGGTCAGCGCATAGAAAATACCGCAGCTAATCATTTTAAGTAAGGCTGAAGACAGTTTTTCGTTGTATGAAGCTACAGATTTCTAAAAAGTATAACAGTATAAGAGTCGCTTTCTCTTACTATTAGACTGCATATATTAGTGATGGCTGAATGAGGGTAATGAGCTCGTTTCTATGAAACGTGTCCTTGCTAGTAAATAATTTAATTTCTATGTTAATGGTCGCGTGGGTCACATTGACTAGGAGAGAAAGCGATCCTATTACTTTCTGTTAAAAGTAATCGCCTTCCTCCGGGCAGCTTGAGTGCAATCCGTATGGCCTAGCGGTATAGTACCATATTATATCAGGCAGACGGAATACATAGTTCCATGTCTGAACTTACATAGACCTTGTGACCGCAATTGAGGCGGAGAGTTGGTAACGAAGGTAACAAAAAGTCCGATGAGGACTGGAGGATGGAAAAATAGGGTGCAGAACTCGCTATAGTGGCAGATATCTCAATCTGTTCGGGAGAAAACAAGAGGAGACAGTAGTTGCATATAATCCATCAAGCAGGGAAGGCGTGGACAGAAGCGCCGGCCAACAAAATTTCTAAAGTCCTACGATGTAAGACTCACAAGACTCATATCTCTTGTTTTCTGAAATGCAAACAAGTTTTTAACAAACATTTAGTTAAAGGTATTATTTACACATCATCTTTTCACGGAAAAAGATTTTCTCGCAGGTTCTTCGTAAAATATGGTAAGTGGAATAATGACCGCAGGCTTAATTTTATTCTTATTTTTCTTTTGTAGGCATACAAAGCTGCATGGGAACGCTAGGCTTACTGGTCTTAATTTAACTTCACACTAAATGAAAAGCATTAGTCCCGAATATGCGAGATTTGTATTGAGCCTTGCTGCCTACGCCCATCACTTCAGCTTTCTCAGTATTCCATGCATCATTACGATGTTCACATCGAGGTACTGACCATATTCTTGTAACAGCTCTAAGCTGGACAGTTTACTAAATAGTCTCTATCTATGTTTAGTAATGCAACCGGTTAAGCTCCCCGGGGGATGCTTTTAGCTTGTGGACATACACAGTATCGGTGAGCTGTCCTTGTGATAAGCACGCGAGTACACGAGTTAAGTAGTATTTAAAATCTCGTAAAGGCAAACAAAAAATGGTCGGAAGAGATAGGCTTTTCAAAATATATTTGTTAAGTTATGGGAGCATTTTTTCGTAAGTGTTCGAGATTTTTATGATTAAAAACTTATGACTGCCTAATATATCAAAAAATCGTGCCAAACAAACACGGTAAATATTACTTAAAGTTAGTAACCACCGGCTTTTCATAACTTCAAAAAGATTTGCCAAAAACTCAAAGAGAATACTGGACGAAACACAGACTATCATTAGTCTGAGTTGAGTGTGTGGATAGTTCATATATATTTTGAGGAAGGGTTTATCTCAATCTCTAAAGAGACTAGTTGAAATATGCGATTCTGATGTAAATTGTTGCAAGATATATCCGACCTTTATAATGCATGTGCACAACATATCATATAACCATTTTAATATTCCTGTTATTGAGTGGAATAACACCCTAACTCGTTTGTCGTTTCGAAAACAGCCAAACGCAGAAAACTTCTAAAAAAACGCCATATATCGGAATCGCAGAAAAAAACTTGAAAAAAATCCGAGATTGAGTTTTCTTGAAATACTTAATGTCTTAGAATGTTTTCGAACTGACAGCCGAGCGTGATATTCCACTCATACCTTCATTAATTTTAACTAAAAAACGGTCTTCGGTCACGGAACATTTCCGAACTGTATTTTAATCTAATCTTTTAACGTGTTTGTTGTTTACTTATGATGTTTTGTGTTTAGAATGCGAGATTATGAGAAACTCAAAAATTGTTTATGAGAACAAAACATAAAAAAGAGAGAAATGAAAATTAATGTGCATGCGTGCCAATTGCATAAACAAAAACAAACAAATAAATTTTGTACTTTTGTAACTTACGTGCATTCATATTCATTCCAAAGATCCACACATTCAAATGGATCAGGACAAATGACATTCGAACAAGGTTTGTTGGAAGGACAATTTTTTTCTAGATTGCGCGCCATAGTCGCTTGACCCCATTGTGTGCCATTCATAGCAGGTGGCAATGGTAAATGTTTACCCTCAAGTCTAAAAGTAGAGGTAAATGCAAATATATAAGACAAAAATTTTAGGCAGTTGATGGACGACTACTTTGAAAACAATGTACACTAGGGTGGGCAAAAAAAAATGTCTAGAGGTGCCTCAGCGCGACTTTAGTTTTTCTCTATGAATCCTATAGGTACTCACACGCATTTTGAGGTTGAACTTTAACCTAAAACCTCCTGAATAAATCAACTTAGCAAAACATTCCTTTCTGTGAAAATCGTATTCTAGGGATCAAAATAAGAAAATTTGCCGAAGGAACCATACCTCTTAAACGAATTCTGATGCCCCCCCCCCAATTTGGTTCGAACTTTTGGGTAGGGGCAAATTTTGAAAAATTCCACTTTGACCCTTTTAGAATGCTCCAATCGAGTCCAAATGTATGACCGACCCCCACTAACTTTGGAGGCCCGACCCACATTTATGGTGAACCCCCAGGGGGGTTCCAGGGGGTGTGCCACTGGCATCGGTGGGTCGGGCTTCCTAAGTTAGTGGGGGTCGGTCATACATTTGGACTCGATTGGAGCACTCTAAATGGGTCAAAGTGAGATTTCTCAAAATTTGCCCCTACCCAAAAGTTCAGCCCGAATTGGGAGGGGGGGGACATTAGAATTCGTTTTAGAGGTATGGTTCCTTCGGCAAAGTTTCTTATTTTGATCCCTAGAAAATTATTTTCACAGAGCAATGGGCGATTTTTTTTCTCCCCACAAATTGACCCGTTCTAGTATACATACATATATACCTAGTGGTTTGGGTACTACTTAAGGTTTAAGCTCTGGTACTCTTTTTATAAAAGCTTGAAAAATCCACATACGATTTACAACAATGAGTCACCTCTAAACATTAAAATACAAAGCTGAAATTTTTACAGTCTATCTTTTTGGATGTCTTGAACAATATTTTAATTTTACCAAAACGAAAAAAAAATTTTTTTTGGTCACCCTAATACAGAAATTCAACTTTCGTGCTCTTCGTCCTCTACTCACCTAATATCATCCAAGCAGCTTTTTTGATAGTCCGCATACACTTCAAATGTGCGCACACCCGTATACTCTGCCTTACCGCCAGCATAAACACCCTCCTGTTTGTCCACCAACAACCACTGATGACCCACAAATTCAAATGTTTCATTGTAACGTCGTCCTTCACCGCCATCTAGCTCTAACGTCGCCGCCGAACCATAACGATTAATACGTACAACATGCCATTGACCATCGTCCACTGCCACAGCATTCAACCATAAATCTTTTTCCTCTGTACGCAATGAATTCAGATTGTAACGGAAGTGCAGACGTGCATCCTTAATTTCAAGTATTCCATATTCGCGATTGTGTTGGTCAGAAACACGAAATAGTTCACCATGTTGTTCGCGTGTACGAAAACGTAATTGCATTTGTGTACTAAAACGGTCCGGTTCAAAGCTAAGCGCATACTTAACATAACTCTGTTGCTTGAAAGTAGTTGGTATTGTTGGTATATTACATGCAGGTCCCGTCCAACCGGGACGACATTGACAGCGCGCTTCAGATAGTGACCAACACAATTGCCATGCTCCCAACAGCGCGCTGTTTGTTCTGATTGTGAGCACACCTCCTCTGTTTGTTGACATCCAGTGACACTGTTGCGTGATAATCCTGGGTGCGCCAAGTCATATAGTTTAGAGTTGAATACCAAATTACGTATGCAACCATCAAAAGCTTTAGCGCTTGGCGCATAATGCCAAAAATATAGTGCAGGGTCGAAGAGATCACGATAAATGCCACCCACTTGTAGTGGGCCATTTACATTGAGGTATTCGTTGAATGGTGGTATTTGTCCACGCGCTTGACATGACATATCATCAAATTCAGGTGGTGTGCCATCTTCCATTTCACTTATATCGGCGGACTTACAAAAATCCAAAACCATGCGCACATTTTCTGTATCCCAAAAGACATCGATGCGATGCCATTCACCATCATCTAATGACTTTTTCGTTTTGACACGCAACTCTAATGTGCCTGAGCCAAAGTCGATAAGTAAACGCGGATAGCCACGCTCCAATTCGAGTGCAATGTAATCGGTGATAATCATTTCCTCGCGTTCAGGTGGCACAATAGGACCATTATATATGAACAAACCGTCCGGTTTGCGTGTTATAAACTCTAAACTTAAATGTGATTCATCACACATTTCCAACGGTGGATACCAAGCCCAACCATTGCCGCGGAAACTACGTGTCGTCTGTTGACAACGTGGTCCATTATAACCCGCTGGACATGAGCAATGTGGTCCGAAACGCGTATCAACGCAACGTCCACCATTGTAGCAAGGTGTATTACGACAAGATTCTGGTTTTGAAAAGTTACGCGCACCACACGTACATTCAGCTAACGTGTCTACGCGCACACCCACCAACGCCGTCTTATTTGCATTGACCATATAAGGCAGTGAGCTGATATCCAACGTATTCGTGCATGAACCCTCACACATCTGATTCTCATACAAGCATTCGTCAATGCCTACCATGGTAATATTGAAACCCACATCTTTTTCAATTTCTTCACGATTCATCAGCACAATACCATTTAGACGCACAGGTTTGTAGTATGGTGAGCCATGCGCCGAGAAACGTATATCGGTTAGTGGTGGATGACGCCGCTTCAGTTGTACGCTAAATATGTCAACATTTTCACGATCAGCATTCAACAGATCAGCTAACTTATCACGGAAACGATCTAATTTCGAACGACTCAAACTTTGTGTACGATAATTCCAAACGCGTATAAAATCTTCATCAGATATGCCAGCGACACGTATTGAACCCGAATTAATTACCGCTTCGTGTGATATTTCGCGCACCGTTACTGTTATATTCGCTGGTACGTCAGTTTGTGTATGCTTACGATCGTATACCTTGAAGCGTAAGTGATAACGACCTTCGCGTGTGCCAGCACGCATTGTGACCATACCGGAATCTTCATCCAACTTGAAGCGTGGATGTTCTTGTGATTCCCAATAGAATTTCTTGTCAGGTAAATCCAATCGTCGAGATCATAAACATAAACGCGTCCTATTTGTGTATCGGGCGATTGGCCTTGATAATTGTAGACGAATATATCCTTGGAACCAGGTTGCATTTTATTATCGTTCACATCGCCGATTATGACAGTAAGCGTGCTGGTTCCAGTCATCGCTGGTGAGCCATGATCTTTGATTACAATAGGAATCATATACTCTTTTTGCTGTTCACGATCGAATGAGCGAAGAGATGAGATGACAGCCATACCGTCGCCGTTTGCGCCCTCTGTTTGGAAAGAAAGAGAGAGTATAGTAAATGAGAATAATTATATTTGTTTTTAAAAAGGCTTTAATTACTTAAGTTTTTAATGTAATATCTAAACTATTTTACCCTCAGCAATTACAACATTTCATGGCGCAATTATGAAATTTCATACCTAACCTAAATTTCGTGTTTGAAACTCAAAACCACAATTGTGTATTAGAAAGTTTATTTGTTTGTTTATTTAGTAACTTTATTTCAAAATTATTATTCCAGCTATGTACGTGCATTTTAAATTTATGCTACATCTGAAACTTAAATAAATTTTATATTGTTGTTGTTATTGTCAGAGGCAGCAGTGTCCTTATTGAGCAAAGCCAAAACCAAATTAGAAAGTAACAATTCGCAATTCATTCAAATTTTAAATTGTTTACTGGTTCCACATTCGGTATTTGGTTATTTTTTTTTCAGAACAAAAAGATAATTCCATTGTTTTGTATTTTAAGAATGGGATCAAGGACAGGGTATAAAATGTAAAGGGTAAGCTATTGTGGGAATTGCAGTAAAGAATTCAACTTTAATTGCACTGGCTTGTATTTTTATGAATTCGAGAAAACCCAGTGTACAATTTTTGCTTTTATTACTTTTGTATGCTCAATAGCAACTTAAGATTGTATCTGTGCTCCTACTACTGCATACCAGATATATGATTATCCCAATCAGTTTATTTATTTATTTATTTTTTGTTGAAAACTGCGATGCCCGACCAATCTAGACGAACGGCATCTGCAAGGCAGACGATTTTTCACTGAGAAGCTTTTCGTGGCAGAAATGCATTCGAAGTATTTGCCAAATCACTACCGAGGGTCGACACAGCGCTTAGAAAAACGTTTTTCTAATTAAAAAAAACTTCCCGGTTGAAATAAGTTTTCTACATACACGAGGCATGTGTGTTATATGCATCAAAAAGTATGTAAAATTCATATTTATACCTTTCATGAACATGAAATGGTATATTAACTTTGGTCCGATGTTTGTAACGTTGAGAAATATAGAAGACAAACTCACCATTAAGTATGCCGAATTGATCAGGGCGACGAACTGAGTTGATATACCCATGTCAGTCTGTCCGTCCGTCTGTCTGTTTGAACGCAAACTAGTCCCTCAAATTTTGAGATATCTCAATGAAATTTGGCACAAGGATGTATTTTTGTATTATATTAGACATTTGTCGGATCTGGTAGGATCGGACCACTGTAACATATATCTCTCATACAACCGATCGTTCAGATAGACGATTTTGGTCATTCCTGCCGCAATTTAGAAGTATAAACGTGAAACTCGGTGATATTTATTCTAATATATCATAGAGATTTCCTGTAAAATCATTTCGATCGGGGCTATATATCCCATACCGGTCGTTCTGATAAGAAGGTTTTTTGCCATTTTTTATTTTATATTTATCTTTTAAAATCGTTTAGGTATGTAGAGCTTTTCACTATATATTTCTTATTTTATACATCCGATTATTTATAGATTACAAACGGGATAAGATTATTGTTCAGCCCCATTCATGAAAGATATGAAGTCTTCGGCACAGCCGAAGACAGTCCCGTCCTTACTTGTTTTTGAATTGAAATCACGTTATATATAGTTAGCTTAATGTGAAAATGTGCTAAGTCACTTTTTTTGAAAATTGTGTTTTAATGCAGTTTTAAAACTGAATTCAAAATACATAGATCACAAGAAAAAATATTTTAATTTTTAATTTTTACGTGCTGCTTCCAATGATGTGTAAATGTGTTAAATCGTTAACTGTTCAAAAAAAATGTGCTAGTCAACCAGTCAATAATATCAATCTGAATTACTAGTCATTTCTTTGTGCGCTCAATTTATTTACTTATTTAATTCAGAATAAAAGTGCATGCTTTGTTGTTGTTGTTTTTTTAACGATAAAGGCATTCCCCGAAGGCTTTGGCCGATGTTGATGGTCCTTTACCACATATAGATCCGGTACGTTCCGGTAACAAAGCATTATTAAGGTACTAGTTCGAACATCTCGGGAATGATTTATATGACCCCATTAAACCTTCTAGGCCATCCCGTTCCTCCCTAGTTCTATGAGGAACTTTGGGGTCGCCAGAGCCTCGTCTGTCAATGAAACAGAATTCGCCACGGGTAAGTGAGGTTGGTAATTGGGTTGGAGAAGCTATATATTGCGCTGTGAACCCCTTGAGAGGGTTGCCTACACAACGCCTTGAGTTTGGTGTTTGATAAATGCTTTGCGCTGACCAAAATATTCTTCATTCTTAAATGTCGATAACTACATGCTTTCTACAGACTAGTTAAAAATAGAAAACAATTCAAGCTTAAACTATATAAGTTGTTATTAAAATTAAGACACTACTGAATCGATTTGTTAGATGTATAGTCCTAGTTATAGGTTCATTCATAGCATAATTCGTTTTATTAGTTATTTAGATAAATAATCTATTGTGCAGAAGATCACGCATTGCAATATATGGAATGAAGAAATTAGATAAAATCACAGCAATGAGAGGCCGTCTGGCCAGTGAAGCATACGTAAAGCAATTTTTGTAAAAAAATTTGAACTATCGCAGTTTTGTAGGAGTTATATTCATAAAAAGAATTCCATATTATTGAGCAATATTCAGGAGGACTTTTGACCAAGGATATATAAAGTGCCTTCAACGTCATAGGGTCCTTAAAGTCACTGGTGTTAAGTCTACTGAACACAAACATTGCAACAAATTTGAAAGAACGGAGTCAGTGGTACTAAAAAAATAGAGTTTGGAAGTTAAAAAGTACACTCAATTCTTTACTCTCTTGACAACGATTAAGAGATTTAGTATTTATTTTTTAGATAAAGTATGTGGCATTGTCTTTTTGGAATAAGAAACAACACAGCAATTGTTTGAATTTAAATATAAATTATTGTCTACTGCACCATCCAGCAAAAGAGTCCAGATCAGAACCGTTAGAAATAGTTTGACAAATAAAAAGTATTTTTTGTGAAATATATAGTTTTAGTGTTTTATTTCAATCATCAAAGGTGAGGAGTAATGGGAAACCAAAAGGTTATTTCAAAAATTATTCATCGTCTCCAGTAAAATTCGTAAAAAGTTACTTAGCACATTTTCACATTAAGCTAACGATATTATTTCAAATTGCTCTTTTTATATGCAGTTCCCTTTTTCTCTCTTATTTGGAATCTAAATCTATAAATAAATTTTTGGTTGTAAATATGGAGATTTGTGCTATTAGCGAGCTTTGGGCATCATTGGTAGTAGTGCTTTTGTTTAGCTATAATTTATTAAAATAATTTGTTAAAAATAAGCGATTGTGAGCATGCAAAGAACTATATTAGTACTATGGCACTATTGTGAATATTTGATTAGAACTATCTATCACTGCATTACCGGCAGTTGCTAACATTCGCCAGATGGCATCGCAAGCGCATGTAAGTTTTTATTGCTAGATGACTGATTGATAGAACAACTGATTTCTGTTGATATTTGATATGCGGCTTTTTTATTTGTTGCGCAAAATGCGCACCGGTCCGGCTTAGTATTTATTCATACAAAAGGTATTCATGCTACATTAGTGAAATAGTGTGAGCAATTAATGAGTAACCGAGCGCGAAAATTGTATGCGTACATGAAATACGCATGTTGTATGAATTAAAGTATGTTTTAAAAAATTTACTTTTTTTAATTTTGTCTACACGTAAACATATAATTTAGGGCTCTTTGACTTTCCTTTGTTGTGTTCAAAAATTTATACGTATTTATGAAATGTACCTAAAGGTAACAAATCTTTTTTTTCGAAAAGAACCTCAAGACATGAATAACTGCCCAGCGGGTTAGGGCGCTTAGAATATACCCGTGGTAGATATATCTGTATAATGATAGAAGCAGTTGTGTAGCGCAACCCTATCAAGGAGTTGCCAGCGCAATATATAGCTTCTCCAACGCAATTGTCAACCTCACCTACCCGTTGCGAATCTTGTTTCATTAAGAGCCGAGTCTCTGGCGACCCCAAACTCCTGATAGATTAGGGTGGGAGGGGTGGCCTAGAAGATTGCATGTAGTCATACCAAATCGTTCCCGAGATGGTGCTTGTTACCGGGACGTACCGGATCTCCGGATCCGGCAAAGGACCATCAACATCTATAACACTCCCCAAGGCCTTCGGGAAGTGTCCTTATCGCTACAACAACAACAAAATATGAATAATGATAAGAGATTGGGAAACGTGGAATGATAAACTTCGAATATATCGGGGATTAATTACGACCGTCGACCGTGTGGCCCTAGGATGCTTTACCGTCATTGAAAAACTTTTGTGAAGACAGTTTTCAGGATGGTGGGGTTCGACCAAACCGGAAGAATTGTGCGCATATTAATGGTTGATATAATCCAAGTTTATGGTCACAATCATGTTACTAATATTGTTGTTATTGTAAAATAAATTCCTATTTATCAATACTGGCATAGTGCTTTTTTACGTATGAAATATACGGTACGTACGTATACATGCTTTTGTATTCATGCGGCATTAATACAGCCATATGCGTACGGAAGTAGTACAAAGGGAGTAATAGAGTATTTATCCTCCCTGAGAAAACATTTGGTAAAGAGAAATGAACGTTCATTTATATTGGCGGCATATATAGCTCCAACTCATGCATCAAATATTGATGTTGAAAACTGTTTAAAACATCATTATATATGTATAACATTTTGAAACTCCTAACCATTCCAGTATATCAAAGAAATTTAAGTCAAGGTCACAAGTCAAAAAACATAGTTTTTCGCGATTTTCAGGAAAACAAAAATTGTAGATCATAAAATTTTCTACAAAAAACGTCCACTGACTTTTTTCCTACAAGCCACCAATTCTCAGATATTACGATCCAAAAAGTTGTTAAGGTCTAGAGGTACTAGTCATAAAAATTATCTAGATCAACCTGTCACTTAGTTTGTTGCTTTCGAATTACGCCATAAATCAATTTAAGGTAGTGATGGGTTTAGTTTATGGCCACCTGACATCTTTTTGCTTTTTTTGTGATAATGGTGGCTTTATTTCGAGTAATTTTTTACGGCGACCGTTTTGGTTATCTTTCATTTTGAGTAAAGTTTATGACGGGTTTTTAATAGAACGCTTGACTTTGCTGTTACACCAAGGATCCAGACTGATAGTAACACGTGTCTAATAAAAAAAACTCTGCTACAACAAGAACGATAACGCAAGCAATAGATAATGTAAGTTACACATGCTAATGTATAAACGAGCAAAAACAAAAAGTCAACGCGTATGAGATACAGTGGAATAAAAGATAACTAGATGACCGTAGACTCGAGAATGTAATGAGCGTATAGGCAGTGTGAAGAAACCAGTATAAAAGAGAGAGATCAATTCAACTTTAGTTCATAAAGTAAGGTCAGCTTTAAATTAAATGTATAACTTTATTTAATACTATAATTAGAATTGAATAAGGTTAATTATTTTTAGACAGCATTTTACTTGCTTTTTATCCTATAACTCAGAAGGAAACTAGAACAACGTAAATAAAGAACAATCTGTAAAGAGTCGGACTTGAGAGTATGACTATAAAAGGCTATAAAATCGGCATTGATCGGTGTGAAGATGTTTCATTTCAAGAATTGAGGTCTAAGCAACGAAGATGTGGGAAAAACACATATGATTCACTGAGTATGTCGCAAACAAACTTCAAAACTCGAGGCTTGGCAGACACATATTTCAGTACAGTCCGCAAAAATCTCGGCACAGGTTTCTCCGATATCGAAGCATGGTTGGAAAACAGCAGGCAAACATAACAGCTCCGTTGACTGAATAGTTGAACGCACAATAATTTCGCATATCTTCGCAGTTTGAATCTCTGGATACAAGACTAACATCAAAGCTTGAATACAGGAAGCAAACATTTCATGGTAAGTACTTGACAAATTGTATGTATTTTTACAGCTTTCGATCTTACTTAAAGAAAATTATATTTTTATAAAACAAGTTATTTAGTGCCTTTATATTTTGTGGTAAACGTGCAAACAAAAATATAAAATTTTTTAAAAATATTTATATATGTGTTGAAAAAATCAAAAATAAGCATGTGGTTGTACGGAACAGCCAAAATTTACAGCTTTATGCTTAGTAAGAGTAGGTAGCGAAATTTTTTATAATTGCCAATGAAACCAACTAAATCTTTGCTAGTACGTTTATCAAGGTTTTAAAAAAATAACACAAAAACTATAAAAAAGTTTGGGTGTTCACCTCAGCTCGTTATCACTTATCTGCTTGAAAACAGGGACCCCAACTGTTATTTCTTTTCTAGGAAAAGTCCATCCGAAAAAATTTATTCTCGGACTTTTATTTTTTGATTGAGAGAAATAATTAGTCGCGGACTTTTTTATATAAGCCCGAAATAAAAGCTAAATTCAAACTTTTATTTTTTAAAGACAAAAAGAGCGTCCGGCTCTTTATTTATAGAGCGGCTTATCCGAATAAAACGATTTTGTTCATACAGAGTTCTTCTCGTTACAACATAAAGAAAACTCTAGCAAAAAAAAACAAATAAATTATAAAATAAAATAAAAAACAACATAAAAATTAAATCTAATAACATAAAACAATATTAAAAGGAATAAAATAAAATTAAATAAAATTAAATTAAATTTAAAAATATATATAAAAGAATAGAAGAATATAAAATGAGATAAGTAAAATAAAAAAGAAATAAAAAATAAACTAACTAAAGTAAAATAAAATAAATCAAGTACTATAAAATAAATAAAACAAAATAAAATAAATAAAATAAAGTAAAATAATATAAATAATATTATATAAAATAAAATAATATAAAATAAATAAATAAATAAAGTAAAATAAAATAAAAAAAAATAAAATAAACTTTAATAAAATAAAAAAATATATAATATAAAATGAAATTAAAAAAAATTAAAGAAAGAAAAAGGAAAGTAAATTAAGGGAAGGTGAGAAAATGAAAGGAAAAGAAAAGACAGGAAGGGACATGAACGCAAAGGAAATGAAGACAAAGGAAAGGATAGGCTAGGAAAGAAAGAAAAAGAAAAGAGGGGAGAGGAAAGGAAAGGAGACGGAAGGAGATAAGGGAAAATAAAAAGACCAAAGGAAACATAAGGAAATGAAAGGCGACGAAGGGAAGGAAAGGAAAGCAAAATTATAATTCCGTTCGTGGATGAGTTTTACCACTGGGCGAACTCTAGTTTTTTTAATATGCTTGCTGGGAATTTGCTGTTGTTTACCTATAAATTATACATATGCATACCTACATTAATACATATGTATGTATGATTGTCAGTGTATTTTGCATATAAAATTACTTACACAAAGACATTTGTTTTAGAGCTATTAATGCATCCACTATGTATGAGTATCCCAATTTACTCTTACATTTTCAAGCGAAAGGTAACATTTTGTGTTGTAATTACTTTTTAATCTAACTAATGCCTTTACTTTACAAAAAGACAAAACAATACACATAACAAGAATCAGCATGAGGTCAACATGGACTGTGTAGTTCATACGTATACATGTACAGATGTGTGTATGTATGAACAGGTGTGCTACTTTGCATTCTAGGCTGGTGGCCTTGAGGGGGAAAGTGGAAATACACATTTGGTATGGAAAATTAATTTTGAATATTTGCCTTTAAATTACATGAGATGAAAGAAATAAACAGTAGCTAAATACTAATTTACTTACTAAAACCGAAGTATAGGCATGCATACATATGAAATCATAATCAGTTTTAAATCTCAATTGGGTTTTCACTAAAATATTTTAAGTTTTAATTTATCACCCAAGCAGGGTTACATGGCCTTAAATTAAATACAATTTTCAAAATATATTTCAAGTTTTGCTGGTAGTTCCTTATTTGTGTTGAGGTGAAGATGTATTAACAAAATATGTGAGCTCTTGTTGGAATGAATTCAAAATATAGACATATTTGTAAGTATTAAACTGCATTTTGAAACATGGAGTTAAATCTAATCGTATTATTCTGGAAATGGTCTTAATATGTAGTATTAATTGCATATATTAGAAAACCGCCTTCATCTTCACTAGAGCTTAACAAACTAAGCCAACTACTGCTACAACAACAACAACGATCTAAGCCAAGAGTGTCCATGCTATTTTGGCGCCGTTTGTCTCCCAACAATATCACTTGGTTACGGCTGGCTCCAAATAACAACTAAATTGATATCGGTGGAATAAACCAGAAAATGATCACAGCATGCTTTGAAATTCAAATGTTGATTTTGGTAGTGCCGGTATGTCACACATTCGAACGAACGGTAAGACCATCGATCGACATTCATATACTTTGGCTCCGGCTGGCTAATAACAACAAATAAATTGGTTCCCGAGACTAAGTGCCATATTCATGATGCCCAGATAAGT
Source organism: Eurosta solidaginis (assembly GCA_029619165.1). Lineage (NCBI taxonomy): Eukaryota > Metazoa > Arthropoda > Insecta > Diptera > Tephritidae > Eurosta > Eurosta solidaginis. The sequence continues at coordinate 35,636 of JARSSU010024608.1, forward strand.
TTATCCGGGGGATAGCAATCTATCAGATAGCTTTATTTGACATTTTCCTTTTCACCAACACAGGGTAGTCAGCCTTGGTTAATTCAACAACTGTGAATATTTTGTAGAAAAACAAGACAAACAGCTGACTTTTGTTTACACTTTTCTATTGGACATGACTGATACGCGAAGCTTTGAGAAACGAAAATGTCGATAACTTGTAGATAAGTGACTACTGAAGATGGTGGTAAACAACCCTAATGATTAACGCGTGCTTTGAAATTCAAAGGAATTTCAAATATTGTATTGCGTTGTTGCCGGCTTGTCACACAATCAAATTACGGCAGAAAAATCGATCAACATTCGTTCAATGATCACCGACCTGCACCATCTGCTGTGTAATGTTGTTTCGCTACTTTTAGTTACTTTTGCAGTAGTAGTATTGAATTTTACTGCTCTGATTTGTTGTTTCATATTTCAATATACAACACCAATTTTGATTTGTTGTCATTCTGGGAAGAAAGTTGTTGTACTTTTTATTGACGTTGTTGTAGTTTGGCTTCGTAGGTGGCGACAACTGACAACACGTTTGGGAAAAGGTTGCTATGGGCTATCTTTGTTGTTATTCGGTCATCTTAGTAGCTGAGGCCGAACCCTATCGAAAGGGCTGGTGATCTAGTATCGCTATCGTCTCCTTCTCGTTAAAACCTCGGCAGGTATACCATTATGTTCGAAGCCAATTAGATGGCGATGCAGGCTTCATTTAGATAGTGCCGGACTTATGCCGGAGATTAATTCTGGGCCAAGACTGACATACGATATCAACCCTTGTGTGACCTCCTCGAGCTACAGCTGATTTTAAGTGTCTGTTTATTCGTTTCCAGAAAATGCTAAAAGCAAAACTTTTTATTTCGCTTTCGAGTTAATGATCGAGGTCACAGGCCGACATTTATGGTCTTAGTTGGAAGTTAATGAGGTATATGAAGTTTAAACCTTCTAATATATAAACTTGATAATTTGGTATCAAAATATATGGATTTATTCTTAGCTGGTTCAATATTAGTTCACCAGCAAGGAATTCAGACCTTTATACTGCTGAAGCAGTCTCTCGATGACGGCTTTCTGCGCATAACGTTTGAATGGGAATAACAAGTTAATGAAACCATTTTGTCGCAAACACCTTAAAGTTGTTTTAAAATGTCCAAAAATTTTTTTGGCAGTGTGGCAATAATGGCAAAGGTTGAAAAAATAACCTTAGAGCGTGCTCTCAAAGAGCAAGAAGCTTAATTCATATCTATTCATCAGTGAGCCGAGCACTGATGCACTGCTGCTCTGCTGAATATCAATCGCATACGCGCGCACAACATGTTGCGAAGGCCGAATAGATTTTGTAGGATCTACGAAGCTCTTTGTATGTATGACAAAATTTAATGAAGAGGATTCCAACAACAGTACAGTTTTCTATTATAGGATTGTATGTTAATGTTGGTTTCCTACCGGAATATACGGATGTCGGCAAGGGACATCAGCATCGATACCAACTCCCCAAAACTTTCGCTATATCTTATGCGCACAACAACAATAACAACTATTAATGTGTAATAATAGTTTATTATCCAAAAATCCACAATATTCTAAAAATTTACCAGATGTAATAAGCATTTGTGGGAACACCACACACACACCAAACTGAAACATTTGTATGTGATTTCCATATTATTCTCCACATTACAGTATGCAGCTTACGCGCAAGTAATCCCTACACTAAACTTTAATATCTAGTCTAAACTGAGTACATATTAAGAAAATCAAGCTGTACTTACTTTGATCTTGTTCCACCTTGAAGAAGCGCGTATATATCATCAGCACTGGATCCCAATCTAAATTGGAATGGTGGTCCCTTACTCTTCGACGATCATCATCGTCTGTAGCTAATATTTCGACAACTTTACGTGGTGGCACATGTTCTGGCAAAACGGGTCGATAATCTTTTAAGATTTAGGTGCATTATCATTTATATCCTGAACAATTACAGTTAATGTAGCGGTTGCTGTTTTTGGCGGTGAACCATCATCGATAGCCAATATTTTCACTTGATGCCGTGGAACAACTTCACGATCGAGTGAACGTTGTATTGTAACAGAACCATTTTGATAATAGCAAATTGACGTTGACGATCTGATGAACGATCTATCGAATAAGATACCTTACTCTTGCCACCCTGATCGGGATCGGTAGCCTTAATTTTCTCTAGCTCAGTGCCCACTTTTGTATCTTCGAATACAGAAACCTCAACATTGGCGCGTTCAAAGTGTGGTTTGTTATCGTTAATATCACGCAATTCACCACAACCCACGAATAGGCAACATGATATTTATCATTGTCATTGTCTTCACCTTTATCATTGACTTGTATGCGAAAACGAAAACCGTTGCTTTGGCAGCTGATCTTCATAATCGAGTGGTTGTACGATTTTTAGTGAACCTGTACCATCATTATTACGCACCATTGTAAATTTATCAGCACCATAGCCGCTATTATCGATCACTTTATATTGAAACTTATTGGTTTCATCCTCATCGTGCACTGTCACCGTTAGTATAGGCATTTCAGGTAATGATGTGCCATCCGTTTCATCCACTTCAGTAAACCATTCATCTTTTGTAAATTGCGGCGGCATATCATTTATATCTTTGACACGTATTGAAGCCGTTCCCGTGCCTTTTAGCCCTCCGCCATCCATCGCTACTACTTGTATAGAATAATCTGGTGTACGTTCACGATCCAAACAACAGACCGCAGTTTTAATGACACCTGTATCGGGCTCAATTTCAAATATTGGTGAACCCGTTTCCTCTTCAATCACATTCTTTTCAATTGAATACACCAATTTTGCATTAGATCCTTCATTTGGATCATCATAGTCTACAGCTGTCATTGTCATTACAACCATGCCAGCAGTGCCATTTTCAGTCACGTTACCAAAGTAAACACCTTGCGGGAAAATTGGTGCATTATCATTGATATCCTTTAAGTTTACTTGCACATCAGCATAACCAACGAGTCCCCTCACCACCTTCGTCTTGTGCAAAAACTGTGAAACGCCATTGTGGACGACCATTGGTGATCACGATCCAGGGGCTGTAAGAAGAATAATGTATTTTGGTTAGTATATAAATTCACAAATGTATGTATGCATAAATAAACACAAATTTTATATAATACATTTTTGAGATTTTCACACAGTTTATAGAAATTGGGGCACATAATTCAAGCAAGATTTGTTTTGGTCATAAATTTGTATGGAAAGGCAAGTATAAGTGCAATATGCATATTTATAGTAGTATTAGTACACGCAAAAGAGTTTTAGAGCGAGTAGGTTAATATATAAGATATTTTAAATTTCATTCAAAAATATTTTAAATTAATGCCACAGCTTTGAATTTTCTTGTAAAAAGAGCTTCCTTTATGCTCTCAGCAAGACTAGCTTGTTTGCGCTAGAACCTTTTCCGAAATCAGTTGATTGGGATACACAGTAAGAGAAAGTGTTGAATGGAAAGTTAGCAGCACTACTCCCATTTGAAATAATAAACTTCATTGAAATTCTGATTAAACACGTAGAAAATTTAATAAGTATGTATTAGAGATTTCATATTGTTCGACACACAGTTTAAAAGTTTAAGCCTAAATCTGAAACTGTTTTGTGCATTTATATATCGAGGTGCCATACGAAAACTAGTACTTTCCAAATTTTTTACATAAGTAATAAACTACTAATTTTTGTATGGCACGTCGATACGATCAAACCAAATTTGGTTTTAAATTTCAATTATACCAAACTTCATGAAGATTGCTCATGACTGGGTTTCAATTTTAAACAACACAAGTCTACATCTGCAGTTATAAAGAAAAAGAAAATTTAGTAAATGGTGGCCAGCTTTCGAACTAACGTGCTCCGAATTACAGTAGTGTGCTATACCCGCCAAGCTATCATATTTTTGAAACAAACAGTGAACTTAAAATTTTTCAATTTAAGGTTTTTAGCAGGAAGTTTAAAGTTTCGGGTCCTTTCTCTAAAACGAGAAGTTTTTAAAAGTTTATATATTTAAACATTTTAATTTTATATCTGGTTTCAAACGTGTCTACAAGTTTCTATTTTAAGATCTTTTAAAATGTTTGGGTTTAAGTCGCGGCTTCGAATCGAGCTCAAGGCCTTCAATAACATTTACCATTATTGTGATGTATATTTTTTCTTAGTTGAATCAAATTTTAAATCGAGGAGAAGAAGGAAAAATGTTAGGCTGACGGCAAACTGCACACTACTTAGCATTGGTGACTGGGCGAGAAGAATTTTTATTTTTATATATTTTTCAAGCTTAAAACGTTAGTAGCACTATGACCAATTTTACAGTTTTCCGTAGGAAATAATTTACATGGCTTTCTATTGTGGCGAATATTAGCTCCACTATGCTGTTAGTAAATAATCACAACAACAAAAACAGCAAGCAGCCACTCTTGTGTACATGTACACTAAGCTGGGTTGATTTGCATGGACGAAAGTTAACCCATATCGCGCCATCGATTTTCGATAGGTTTGAGCTCAGGAAAAAAAGTTCCACTAAGCAACCCAAAAAATTAATTTTCGAGCCTGCAAAATTTGAGTTTTTTAACTTGTTTTTCTTTGATTTTAAGGTTTTTTTCATGACGTACTTAAAAAATGTTCATTTGATTTTACGTATACCCTGTCCGACTCAAAATTGTCCGCTAAAAGCTTTGACGGTAACAGTTTTTTGAAAAATGATCAGGGGACGAGCTGAGTTCATTAGCCATGTCGTCTGTCCGCCGTCTGTCCGTTTGTTTGAACGCAAACTAGTCCTCAATTTTGCGATATCTTGATAAAATTTGGTAAGCAGGCATATTTTGATGGGGGATTTGACCGGATCAAACCACTATAACATATAACTCCCATACAATTGATTGTTTAATAAGAGGGTTTTCACCATTTCTGCCTCATTTTAACAACTAGCACAACAAATTTATCACAAGCTTACGTATTGGGCATAGATGGTTGTCTGAAAAAATCGTCAAGATCGGACATATTTATAATATCTATCACATACAACCTGTTCAGGTTAGAGGATTTTCATCATTTTTGTCGAAATCGATTTTTAGTCCGATTTAGAAGATTTTTCAGACACATAGATGTCTTAAGCTTGTGGTAAAATTGATGTTACTAGCTGTTAAAATGAGGCAGAAATGGCGAAAACCCTCTTATTGAACATCGTGTATGGGAGGTATATGCTATAGTGGTCCGATTCGGTCGATTCCGACAAATGTTAAATCCCCCATCAAAATATGCCTGCTTACCAAATTTCATCAAGATATCTCAAAAATTGAGGGCTAGTTTGCGTTCAAACAAACGGACAGACGGACGGACGACGGACGAGCGGACAGACGGACATGGCTAAATCAACTCAGCTCATCCTCTGATCATTTTGGTATAGTTATTGGTGGGTCTAACGGAAACATATACATAAAAAATGATTTGGAGCCTGAAAATGAAAAAATCTATTTCAACAAAAACAAGTCCCAAAAACAAAAAAAAATAAACTGTTAATGCCACGTTTTTATCGCATTATTTTAAGGGGGATAGGAACCATGAGACAAATTGCATTTTCCTCGGCAACACTTTTGCACGTTTCTGAAGAAACCCTAAAAAAAATGCCGAAAAATAATTTTTTTCCCCAAAACACTCCTCAATACACAAAAAACTATCAAAAAACTGTTACCGCCACGTTTTTAGCTGACAATTTTGAGTTGGACAGGGTATACATGAAAATTTTAAAATTAAATGAAAATTTTTTAAGTAGGTCATGAAACACCTAAAAAATCAAAGAAAGAAAGTCAAAAAACTCAAATTTTGCAGCTCGAAAATTATTTTTTGGGTATGCTTAGTGGAACTTGTTTTCCTGAGGTCAAAACCTACCGAAAAATCGATGGCGCGATATAGGTTAATAAATCGACCCAGCTTAGTGTACACATTAAGGCAAGCAACACTTACGTACATAGATGGCGACGAAGAATATATCACAAACACATATGTAGTCATCAGCTAACAGAAGAAGAGTTACTCACACTACAAACGCATATGTTAGAAGAATCATAAACTACATATACACATGTATAAAGCTGGTAACCAAGCATGAGGTGCAGCTGTTCTGAAACACAGATTCGTTTTAAACGAGTAGACGTTAGAAGAATTGTCGAACGAGATAACCGAGAGTATAAAAGCAGCCAAGCTGAGGAATCAGGATAGTTTGATTTAAATACGCTATTAGTTGTGAAGAACGTCACAGTGAAGTATAATTTTACTATTCCCAAAGTAGGCTAATAAAGACCATTTGGCGATAATGAATATTGAAGTTATTTACTCGACATTTCAGCGATTCGAATGTTAGCAGAAGGTGTATAAATTTCAGGACTTGCCCAGAATCGTTACAAGGCCCTGTGTACAAGTACATATGTATATAAAGTTCAATTGTGAATATTCTAATTCAATATATTTTTACTATACATGCTTGGTCTTTATCAGCGTCATCATATTCTGAGGCTCATATTTCAAATATTTCGAACTAATATCGAAACTCCTAAATTACTAGCGCTCCTAGAATGTTTGAGAGTAGCGTTATCTTGCACTTCGAATAGCCTACTTCTTTCTGTAGAGCATAGCTTATATTATGTGTGTATGTTTCATCAAAACCAAGCAACACTTATAAAATGTGGTATGACAACGTTTCATGGCAACGCCAACAGGACGGAGGGTACCATGCTACGGTGAGTTTTATCTCGTGTTATATACAAGCAATTTAAGAAAATACATTTTCAGTAAAACATCACTCATTTAGTAGAAAGGAAGCAAGTGTGTAGTACACATTCCCTATAACGAAGAGCTCAGCAGAAGGTCGATGTCGTTAATGCACGCCATTAACATATGTACAATTTTCCGACCATATATGGCCAAAAGTTGCTGCTTGTTTTTACGATGCTTAGCTTCCATGGCGACCGCCGTGGTGTGATGGCAGTGTGCTCCGCCTACCACACCAAAGATCGTGGGTTCAAGTCCCGGGCTAAGCAACATCAAAAATTTTAAAAACAAGTTTTTTCAATTAGAAGAAAATTTTTCTAAGAGGGTCGCCCCTGTCGCAGTGTTTGACAAGCCATCCGAGTGTATTTCTGTCATGAAAAGCTCTCAGTGAAAACTCGGCTGCCTTGCAGATGCTCGTTCGGAGTCGGCATAAAACAAGTAGGTTCCATGCCACCATTTGTAGGAAAAAATAAAACGAGCACGACGTAAATTGGAAGAGAAACTTGGCCTAAATCTCTTCTGAGGTTATCGCGCCTTACATTTATATTGGACAAAAGTTGCCGCTTGTTTTTTACGAATGCTTAGCTTCGATGATAGACCAGCTCAGCGCATCGCAGTCGTTTGCCGTCGCATTATTTTTTCTAAAGACTAACTTTATCTCCCATGAAGACACTCCTCGAATATTTTGGGAAGTATTAACGATGATGAGGTCCTTTGTCAGATATTTATCTGGTACGCTGCTGAAATTAACATCATGAAAGTACTAGCCCGACCATCTTGGGAACGATTCGATAACATTTAGTCGAAACTTCTAGATCTATGAGTGCTCCCTTAGGAAGATTTTGTTCTCGAGAGCGTGATGAGAGTCAAGAGGACTTGTTGTTGTAAGATAGGGCATACATTTTCTTTCGAGAAGGTGACTTTAGTGACTTCTCTCAGCTAAAACTAAATCTACAGAGGTTTTTTCTGCCGATATTCCCCCAACTCGAAAAACTTAACTGTAATATGATGTGTGAAGCCAGGTAGTCGTTGTAGAGGTGGTTGTATCACTATATTTGCGTAGTCCAAACTTTTGCTATGGCCCAATTTAATTTCTTTTACTTAAATACAAGACGCTATCATTTGTTATAGAGTGCAAAACTCACTCGGTAAAATCTTGTAAAACAACAGCACCAGCTTTAGCAAATCAACTACTTATATTTTAAGGTTATCCGTTCTGATGTGGAGGAATGGGAGCACGAAAGCTTTTTGTTTTCTTTATGACAGCCGTTCTTTTTGTGGCGCATGTGATCTGAATGCGTGGTTTGTCCTCGCTGCAACTAGATTGCAAAAGAAAACAGCTTAAACAGTCTATAACTTTACATATGCATAGCTGTTTAAGCGTCAGTAACTGATAAAAGCTATTTAGAAAATAAGCAGACCAGTGCTTAAATATGTACAGGATGATATATACAGATATATACACATTTGTAAGTAAGCTCCAGTTATGTGCACAGATGTGACACCAAGCACTGACTGCATGACAGTAGCATGACCTTTTGTTGGAAACAGTTGATAAAAAAGGATATGAGCTGGTAAAACATAAAGGATTACCGCTTTGTTGACTGTTGCTGACGTGATAATTTACTTGACAAATCTTAACTAACATATACACACATACATTCGGAACATATGCGTATACATATTATTCACAGAAAATTGAAATAGAGTTAAGGAAGTCAATTTGTTGTTATAGCATTGTTGCTCTCTCTTTGGCAAAGCACTAGATACCATTTGATGTCTTAAAAGCCAAGTCACTGTCATATCATATATTTCGAGTTGTGGTAGTAACTCCGATTTGCTACCGTGCCAGCTTAATCAATGCTAAATATGTAAGCTACAGTTACATGACAAAACTGGATAAATCGTACAGTCATATGTAAGATTTTCGTCATATTGGAGTACTTACAAACTGCTTCCATCTATCGATGAGTTCAAACATTCAATTAAGTAGAATGTTGCATCTACGACGAATCTGTAATTTTGGAGATTTTAATCTGGAATCTACTGAAGTACAAGCTCTGTACTTAACAATTATAACATGGTATGGCAGATCATGGGTTATATTCACTGTGTAAACTGAAGCTACTAGACCAGTGGCAGGTACGTGTCTTAGATCATCGTACTGTGCCGCTTCTTGGTCCGTCTGCGTCTGCCTGTTCCGCTATAACTCGGACTGGGTCTCACGGATCACTGTATGAGTGGTATCTCTTAAAAACACAATGGTTGCGAAAGACGTTAGAAAAGAATAGCATGTTGTGCAAAAATTATTTTGATCAACTAAATAGTGAACTTCTCTTAATATTTGGAGCAAAGTGTATACGCCTGCAGAAAATGTATCACGATACGGCTTGTTGGTAGAGTAATTTAATGCAATGCATAACTCCTCAACTACTGCGTAACAAAAGCATCAGAAATCAGACTCAACCGTGGATAAAACTAAATGCCTTTGAATAGAATAGGTCAAAATTAAATTTAAAAAAAGTGCACAAACATCCATTGTGACACCAATTGAATACTCGTTTTAAGCAAAACAAATATGCAACGAATCAATGGAGAAAGAAATCGTAAATGTCGGGTACGCATTAGTATAAACTTAGTCAATAAACCCAAGGTATCAAGAAGAGTGAAAGTAATAAATAGGATTATTGATAAAAACACTAAAAAGGGAAGATTCTCATTTGTTTACAAAAAGAAGGCGTTGATGTTCTCTGTTCCATAGAAATAGCTGTATGATTTTAATGAATAATTTACTTCATATGTGTGAAGTTCAACTTCCGCAAAATGTGACACCCTTTGCAGATTGTTGCTCTGATTGTGGAGTCGCTAAAGATTCTTGCAGAAGCAACAGCTCTTTTGTGAGCCATCTCAGGAGCGGAATTGTAACTGCAATCAAATCTTTGAAAAATAGTAATTCTCCGGTCATGATGGAATCTCTAACGTATGTTAAAGTAAAATCTCATACAATATGTGTGATGTTTAAAACATATCTTAACTCGAGTGTTACAACTGGATTTTCCAGAACAATAAAATAGGAATTGTAATACCGATCTCAAAAAAGGTAATAAAAAAGATATGGCTTAACTATAGGCCGATTTCACTTGTGCATGCAATTACTAAAATTTTGACAAAAAATTGTAAAAGTAAGGATGCTATTCCTACTTGAAAAAATAACTTTCTCTAGTCTTTGCCATTGGTTCAGGATGGTCTTTCTACGGAAGTTGCTCTTTTGGACTTCTGTCAACTATATACAAGGGTATGATTCAAAAAAGATTGGGCTGCTTTTGTGGACATTACAAAAGCATTCGATATATGGGTGATCATGCCGTCTTTTAAATAACGCTTATGATTTGGGAATTCGTGGCTCTGTTATACGCTGGTTTGTTTCTTATTTAGGAAATCGAACAAAGAGTGAAAATAGGCACACTCTTCGTGAGACAAAGTCCTAAACTGTCGGTGTACACAAGGATCGCTCTGGGTCCATCATATTCCTTATCTATGTGAACTCACTATTATCAACCTTTATAGGGCAAAGTCGAAGCATTACGGATGACTTAGGAATTGCATGATAAATCAAGGATCCTTAAATTTGATAGCGGATACTGAAACACGGATATACACATACCTTCGGTCATGTTTGCAGAACATAAACGGTTGTCAGCAATAAAAACCAAATTAATGTGCTTTAGTCCAAAACATTCAAGAAACACAAGATTTAAATAACTTTTCACAGTGCAATATGCAACGTAATTCGACATAGAAAACAATGCTCAACCATCGTTATCAGTATTCTTTTCAAAATAATTACAGCATGTGACCTAACTGCTTGAAATTGAAAAAGTGAATAGCTTCAAATACCTAGGAGTCACAATTGACCGGCATCTATACTGGAATGAGCAAATCGAACTGTCCTAAGAAAATACTACTTTCAACAAAATCGTATCCTTGACAGTCTTAGAAAATACGTTCAAACCATACAGAAAACAGTATTATAGTATAATTTACATAAAAATTAGAATATGAATAAGCTGTGGGGTGGTGCCATCCAATTAAAAAAATCCATAACTAGACTGCAAAAATGTGCAGTAAGGAAATTTGGAATTGTCCACGCGGACTCATCCCTGACTTATTTAGAAGACAAAAAAATTCCCAGTTCGGCATTTGTTCTAACAAAGTTTTAAAAAATTGTTTAATGAGAGGTGGCTATTTGCAAAAATAACCCACACGAGGAAGTACAGCCTGGTATGTAACCATAGCACACTTGTTTCTTACCAGTTTTCGCAACAACAGTCCTTAGAAATTCCTACAGCTAGTATACCTGCAAACTTTTAATTCCCTTCCAGAAACATACGAGACATCTAGATCCAGATCTGTGTTTTTAAAAAAAATAAAAAACTGCCTTCTTGAGAGTGTACCACCGGATAGAAATTTTGACGCACTACGTGTATAATTATTAGTATTCATTATTACGTATGTATCAGTTTTGAATTTCTTTTGCTGTTGTTCTATGAGGAATTCTGTAAACTTAGCTTTGTATTCTTGTTCTCAATGTTTCATGACGATTAGTCAATTTTATTTTTGAAATATCTTATTTCATTTTTAAATAATTTTTTTTTTACTATATCCTGATCGTTTTTTGGTTCACCACACTACTAGCTATGTATACAATGGATTTTTAACAATAGATGTGACATACAACACTATTTTTATTTATATAAAATAAAGATGTCAATAACTATTCTCTAAGTAATGTATTGCAGACATGCAAAACTAAGCTAAGAATATGTACATACGCTTATGAGAAATGAAATAAATAAATAATCTAATCTAATTCTATAGCCCATCTTCCTAAGGTTATGATTTTTTTCTATTTGAAATGGAGTGAGAGTTGGGATGGTGGAGGAAGTGGAGTGAAGTGAGTGAAGTGGGTGTGCGTAATGATTGCGCTGGGAAGTGGCAGCTGGATGGAGTTAGAAATGGA
>JARSSU010024609.1:0-20758 GCA_029619165.1 Eurosta solidaginis
ATATGTTATTATTTAAGATAAATTTATATTGAGTTGTTGTTATTTTTTGTATGTATTATAATTGATGATCATAGTATATTGTGTTGGGTCATTGGTTTTTAAGGAGTGATAATTTTTTTTTGAGTATGGAACTGGTTAGAGAGATTTAGGTTTATTTTTATTTTTTATTGTGTAAAATTGGTGTAGTTTGTGTGTATGTGTAAATGTATTTGATTAATAAGAATTTACTAATTGTAAAGGTAATGGTAAGTAATATTTAGTTGATTATTGATAACTAAATTTTTTTGATGTTAAATATATGGTACAAATTTTTTTTTTATTTTTTTTTTAGTGGAGGTAGAAAGTATCTATTTAGATTAATTATTGTATTATATAGGGTTGAAATTATTATTGTGTTTGTTGTTATTATTTAATTAGTAAATATTCTGAATTTATATTGTTAAGTGTGTAAGTAATTTTATGATAGAAAAAATTTAAGTTTGAAATGGGAAGTGATATCTGTTATAGATTATATCGGGGTCGAGTTATTAATAGTATATTAAAGAGGTTTGATGTTTATGATGGTGTAATGATAATTTACTATTATGGAATGTTTTTTATATGTTTGATAGGTTAAATGGAGATAAGTTAGTTTTTGTACTGTAATTAAGTGTTTTGGTTTTTTATTGCTAGATATAGTTGTGGTGTTACTGATTTATATAATATTGAGGTTTTAATTAGTGTTTGTTGTAGTTAATATTTGGATAAATTATTTTGTTTTGTTTGGTATATAATTTAATTATTGTTGTATTTGTGTTGTGTTTTGTTTGAGGGGATTTTTGTAAGTTTTTAATTATATAAATTTATAGTAATAAGGATATATATTGATTTTAGGTGAAGTGATGTAATGTTCGAAGTATGTGTTTGTTAATTATTTATAGGTTCTGATTATGTTTAATTTTAAATTTAGTAGTTGAATGTGGATTTAAAAAGATAAATTAGGGATATAATTTTACTTGTAATTATTTATATAATTATATAATTTAATTCATAAGTTAAGTAGAAATGTAGGTAATATGGATTTTATGGTGATTATGATGTACTTGTGTTAAATTTAATATATAGTTGATTTAATGATGTATTTAAAATTATTATATAATTATGTGATGTATGTAATGTTAGAAATAGTTTTTATTGATTATTGAGTGTGTTGTTTTTTGTATGTGGTTATTACTTTTGTTTTACGTAGATGATTTATTTTTATTTTTTTTTTTTTCAAGATGGTTGGTTTTTATTGTGGGTTGTATGGTTATTTTTTTATTATAAGTATTTGTTTAGTATAGTTATAATTTGTATCTAATTTGGAGTTAGGAGGATATGATGTATTTAGATTTTTTTTTTGTATGTGATTTTGTATTTAACTATATGTTTTTTTAGGAAGTTAAGTGTATTAATTGTTGTGTTATAATAGTTTAATAGTTTGTTTTTTTTTAAAATTCTTAAATATATTATTTGTTTCATAATAATGTTATTATGTAAGTATTGAGATGATGGGTTGGGTGTGTTGGGTATTATATTATGTGTAATTGTTTTTATATGTGTAGTATGAGTGTAATGGATGTATTTTGGTAATGTTTAAGTAAATATTGTGGGTGTTTTGATTTTTTTAAGATAGTATAAGTTTAGTTAATGATTCGTTATAAGAGTTTTATTTTTTGTGTTATTTAGTTGTAAGTGGTTTAGTTGATGTGTTCTTTATATTTTTGATTTGATATAGCTTAATGAAATAATTTGAAATAGTTGTGGTTTTAAATGGTTTTTTTTTTGGTGTATGTATTTATGTAATTATAGTTTATGTTTATTTAATTTATTTTTTTGGTTTATGATTTTTTGTGTAAAGGTTGTTTTTTCTATTGTGTACTTTATTGTTTAGCGTTTGTCTTTTTATTTTTGGATATTTTTAAAATATTTGTGTTTATTAAGGTGAGGATGAGTATTTTTATTTTTTATTTAATTTTATACGTATTTTAATATTATTTTTTTAAATTTTTTTAAGGGTGTATTTTAGGTAATTGGTCCTTTAAAATTAGAATATTTTTTTTTTAATATGTTTGCGGACATTCATTGTATCTTTTGTGGGAATTATTTTGATATTAAGTCATTATTCGTTGTTATTTTATGTTAATTTAGTACGCATGAATTTATGTATATTAATTTTTAATTATTCTTTTAAAATTTTTTATTATTATAGTGTAGATCTAGTAGCACATAATTGATGTAGTATTAGCTAAAGATGTTTATATGTTTAAGATTGATATTTTATTTTTTACAACTTACCTTATACTTGATTTTGAGTTTAAGTTTTCATTGTGGGTATTATTTAGCATTTTATTAATTTTCCTATTGGTTAATTTTTATTTTTTTTTATTAATTTATTATCTTTATTGTTTTTTTATTTAACAGTTTTTTTTAGTCGTTTATTTATTAGTTTTTTTTTTATAACTTTTTTTTTTTATTTTTTTTATTTTTTTTACTGTTCTTTTTTATTTTTTATAAATTTTTTTTTTTTTTTTTTATATTTTTTTTAAAATTTTTTTCTTTTTTTTATATGTATTTTATTATTATTTTTTTTTATTTCTTTTTTTTAGATGTTATTTTTTTTTTTTGTTTATTTTTTTTTTTGTTTCTTTGTTAATGTGTTTTTTTATTATATTGTTTTTTATTTTTTTTATTTGTTTGTTTATATTTTTTATTTTTTTTTAAATTATTTTTCATGTTTTTTTTTTTTTATTTTTTTTTTTATTATTTTTTGTTTTTGTTATATATTAATTTTTTTTTTTTTTTTTTTATTTTTTATTTTTTTTTTTATTTTTCCTTATTATGATTTTTTATTTACTTATACTTTTTATTATTTATTATATAGTAATTTATTTTTTTTTTTATAATTTTTATTTTGTTTTTATTTATTTTTTTTATTCTACTTTTTATTATTGGATGTTTTTTTTATTGTTGTTTTTTGTATTTAGTAAATATTTAGTATATATTTTTATTGTTATTTGTGTGTAAAATATCGTAAGGGGTTTCTGTGTTGTCATAAAAACTAAAAATGTTAGTTTGATTTTGTTTATTAAAAAGGCTGATGTGGGAGTCGTTGTATTTTTCTGTGTTTTTGTTTTGTTGTTGTGTATGTGTATTTTTGTTTCGTGTTGTGTGTGTGATGCTTGTATTTTCTGTTGTTCTATTGTGTTTTTTATGGTGTTTTTGTGTTGTTTTTTATTTGTTATATCTGTTCTTTAGTATGTTTTTATTGTATGTCTATTTCTATTGTATTTTGTATGTTGTATTCTAAATAGGTTAGTATTTTTATTTTGTTTTTTATTTATTTGGATTTATGTGTTTGTTGTAGTCTTATTTATAAATATGTATATTAGTTTTTCATTTTATTTGTGTTTTGTTTTTCTGTGTGTATTAGCTTTGATCTGTATTTTTGTGGATATTATGTTTGATCTTTTGTTTCTTCTGTGTTTGTCATGTTGTCTGTGTTCGTGTGTTGTGTGTGTGCTGTGTATTTTATGATAAAATTTGTTAATTTATGTATTTGATATTTTTATTCATTTTGGAAATGTATTGTTTTTGTTTTTGTATTATTTTATGTTATTTGCTTTGTTGTATGTCTGTGGTTTTCGTTTTTATTTTATTATTATTTTTTTTATTATTTTTATTGTTTTTTTATATTTTATTTTTTTTATTATTTTTTTTGTTTATTTATTTTTTTTTAAATTTTTTTATTTTTTTTATTGTATTGTTTTAATTTTTTTTATTTTTTTTATCTATATAATGAATTTTCTTTTTATATATATTAAATTATCTTGGTATTTTTTTTATGTTATGTTTATTTATTTAATTAAAATTTTATATTATTTTTTGTTTATAGATTTTATATATTTTTTAAAAATTTTTATTTTTATTATTTTTATTTAATTTTTTTTTATTATTTATTTTAATTTTTTTTATTAATATTAATTAATTATTTATTATTTTTAAATTTTCATATTTTATAATTAATTTATTTTTTTTTAATATTTTAATAATTTTAATTTTAATTTAATATAATTTTTTTTTTTTTTTTTTTATTTTGAAAAAATATTTATTTTTTTTATATATTTTTTTATTTTTTTTATTTTCTATTTAAAATAATTTATATATGATATTACGAAATTATTTTTTACTTTTTTTGTATTTTATTTTTATTTACGTTATTTATATAATTTACCCTATTTTACTTACTTTTTATGATTATTTTTATTTAATTTTTTTTTAATTTGTGTTTATGTGAAGTGCAGTTAGATTATTTATTGTGATTGGATATTGAAATAATGTATTTTATTAGATAAACTATGCGTATTATTTGTTTTTATTAATTTTATATTTTAGATTTTTTTGAATTATTATTATTAATGTGATTAGGTGTGGTTAAATTTTGGTTGGTATATGTAGAATATATTTTATTTATAAATGGTTTTGGTACGTTTAATTTTAAGGGAGGAGGGAGAGAAAAAATGCTGATAATTGGGGGAGTAGAGGGGGAAGTTTTTGGGTGTAACAAAGGTAGAAAAATGAGCGTGGAATGTTGGGTGAGAGGGGGGGGGGATGTGGGGGGGTAGGTAAGTAGGTGATGAGAAGAATTGAGGTAGTTTATGTGTAGGAAGGACGGATATGGTATTTGGATGAGTAATTTAGATTTGTTGTTATTTAAGTTTTTGTGTATTAAATGATTTAAATTTTTTTTTGTGTTCGGAGACTAGTTTGTTGAGTTTTAATTTTGGTGTAATTGACTGTTGTTTGTGTGTGATTTTTGTTTGTAAAAATTGTTGTTTGTGTTTTTTTGGTATGGGCAATAGTTATATTAGTCTTGTTAAGTAAGGTATTTTTTGTTTGTTATTTTATGTGGTAATTGTTTTGGTTAGATTATTAATGTTGATGGGGTGGGAGGTAGAGTGAATAATAGTTATGTGAAGAAAATTTGTAAGAAGTATTTATGGTTATTTGCAATTTTGTATTTTATTAATTTTATTTGTTAGGAAGGGATATAATTGTTATTTAAATTTTGTTATATGTTAGATTGTTTAAACAAGGGATGTACAGTATAGAAAAAATGTTATATTGTTATAGGGGTGGGTGATTGGAGAAGTGTGAAACGAGGTCCATTGAAAATTGAAGTAGATGATTAAAAAATTTTTTTATTTGGGATTTTTGTAGGGATATTAATAAATATGGTGTTGTTAAAGATGTTTATTTTTATGTAAGACGATTGTTGTTGTATTAGAAGATATTGTAATTTATATGTAGTTGGTATTTGTTAAAGATGTAGGTTAGTATGATAAAAGTATATAATATCTTTTTGGAATTTGAGTGTTACTGATTACTAATGGATAAGTTTTATCTTTAGATTTTGTGGAAAGTTTGTAGGTTGTGAGTAGGTGATGTTTTGTAGATTGGAGTAATGTTAATTAAAGAGTGGTTAATGGGATTTAAAATATTGGTGTATAATAATAGGCATGGTTATATTAAAACGTATAAGATATTTTGATGTTGGTTAATATTTTAAAATAGGGGTATTAAGGTTGATTGATAAGCGGGGTTTAGTGGTTTGTATGTATATTGGTATGGTAAGTGCTATGTTTGGTGGATTTTTATTTTAAGCATGTATTTATGTTTTAATTTTTTAGATAATTGTAAATGTTTATAAATTAAGTATTTTTTTATTATTTTTAATGTATAAAGTTTAGTATTTGTTGATTTGTTGAAGGATATCGTTTTTTTTTATGATCAATGATTGTTTATTTGTATTGGTGAGGATTTATTCTTATGGTGATTTTAGTTGTATTTTTCTAATTTGTTTACTTAATATGACTTTGTATTATTTTTAGTATTGAAATATTGGAGAGAGAGGAGTTGTTTGTATGTGTTTTGATGTGTATGTAGTGATTTGTAAATTAAGAAGTGGATTTTGGTATAATTTTGTATATTTGTTGGGTTTTGACGAAGATGTGGGAAATGTGAGAGATATAAAAATTGGATAAAGGAATATGTACAGTTTAGCTTGTGATATTATATGAAGAGTATGAAGTAGAAAATATTTTATTAAGAAGGATGGCGGTGAAGGCAAGTGAATATTTTTGATATAAAAGAAAATAATTCGTGTACAATATTTATTGTTTTAGTATTTAATGACATAGTTTTATGCTTTATTGAAAGTGAGTAAGTCAAATAAGGTTGGTTTGTGAAGTTGTGGTGGTTTTTTTGAAAGGAAATATGATGGGTTAAGTTGTATGTGTTTATTATATGTTATTAAAGGGTTATTGGGTGTTATTATTGAGTTTTATTGGGGTTGATAGAATTTAAATATAGTATTGATTAATAGTTTGGATTATTAAGTGTTTATTTGGTTCGACGTATTTTTAGTTTTTGTTAGTTGGGATGGGAGGTGAGTATGAAATTTTTGTACAGTATTTTTTAATCATTGATATTTTAAATTTAATTTTATGAGGTAGGAGGTGTTTTTTTATAAGTTTTATAAATTGTATAATGTTTCGTTTATCTAGATATTTATGTGATAAATTAGGGTTGTTTAATTGTGTTGTGAGGGTGGATTGATAATATTAAGTAAAGTATTATATTTTTAGTATGATTTATTGATGTTTTGTAAGGTTTTGTAGGAGTAAGTTTTCATCTTTTGTTAGTGGTATAGGGGCCTAATTAAATTTGGATGTGTAGTTGATTTAGAGTATTAATGATTTTTAATAAATTTTTATTTTTTTTTTTGTAGGTTTTTAGATGGATTTGTTAATATTATAAATTGTGGTAAATAAGATGTTTTGTTAAATTTATTTTTTTTAATTATATTTATTTTTGCTGATTTATTGTAATGTATTGTATAGGTTAGATGGGTTTAAAAATGATGTAAAAATTATTTTTTGAAGATTTTTATTAAATTTTATGTAATTGATAATTTATTTATATTTTTTATGTTATTTTTAAATATGTGTTATATATATTTTATTTTTGTGACATTTTTAATTATAAGTATATTAGTTTGATATAATTCAAATACTTATAATATTAAGATAAATATTGATGTTTCTAATTTAATTTAAATAAAAATAAATATGAAAAAGTAAATAAATAGTGAGGTAATATGAGTGGGGTTATTTGAATTACTATTGTTTGAGTTTGGTGTAGGAGATATTATAAAAGATTAATAATTATTGATGTTGTATTTTGTATTTTTTACTTACGTAAAGATGTTGATGATTGTAATTGTTAAATTTAATTGTGTCTAAGAGATTATATATGGTATAATTGTAAGTTTGAAGGTGGAAAAAGTGATTTTTTAATTTGAAATTATTTAAAATGTTTGAGATTTTTGTTTTATTGTATTAGTATGTTTATTAATATTTTATGTTTTATGTTTTTTATTTTTTTTTAATTGATTTTAGATGATGTTTATTTTTTTTTTTTCTCTTAATTTAATATAAAATTTCTAATTATTAATTAATAAGTGTATAATTTTATGATCGTATATAGTAGTGGTTTTTTTGTTATTAGTTTTTTAGATAAAAATTGTGTTTTGTTTATTGATGTGAGATTTAGTGAATGAAAGATTGTAGTGTTTATATTGTTTGTTAGTTTATGTGTTATTTATTGTTTAGGATTGAAATTTAGTTCATTATTTATTATTTATTGTTATGAATGTTAGATGGATTATAGCGTGTTGATAGATTAAAAGTATTGAAATTTGATGTAGTGTTGGATTTTTGGGTTTAATTTGTGGTTATTGAAAAATTGTTGGATATGTTTTGTGTTTATATTAGGTGGAGGAATAGTGTTGGGTTATGGTAGACGTAATTTGTAGTGGTGTTAGTTTAATGGTGTGTGTGGTTGTAAATATGTGTGTGATGTAAGTATGTATAGTTATTTATAGTATTAACTAAAATTTTTTTTAAATATTTTTGTTAGGTTAATACGACTAGCAGCTATATTTGTAATTATAATTAGTTGAGTAAGATGTTGATAAAAGTATATGTTTTTGACGATTTTGTATTTAGTTTTTATTGGGTGTGATAGTATTGAAACTTATATATGAATTTTTTAAGATGTTTGGACTTTGTTGGATGTATTTTTTTTTGTAGTTTATTAGATTTTTAATTTTTTTTTTGTTGTATTTATGTATTTGAAGTGATTTCGAGATATATTAGTTGTATGATATGGAGTTAATTTGATAGGTAAGATAATATTTAAGTTATGAATTTGAATTATTTGGAGTATTATGTTTTGAATTTTATGTAGGTTAGGAGTTGGTTTGGTGTATATAGATAATTATGTTCTTTTTGATTTACTGTTTATTTGATGAAAGGTGATGAAGTTGGGTATATGTATTTCTATGAATTATTTTGTAGTGGTTAAAAGTGTAGTAATACTAGTTGTCATAATATTATAGTCTTTATTGTGTTTGTAGTGGATATTGATTGATTGTTAATTAAATTGGGATTATATTGTAATAATTGTTTTGGTTAAAAGAGTAGAATTTGTTTAATTGTGGATAATTATTTTTATTTTAATTATTTGTATATTGGTGTGTGATGTTGATCATTTAGGGTTGGTTGTTTGATGAAAAGTTGAAATTTTTATTTTTGATTATGTTATTTGATTGGGTTTGGAAGAAGATTTAAGCATATGGTTATGGTAAAGGAGTTTTTTTAATTTTGTAGATTTGTTGATATGTGAATTTTTTTAGGAGGATTGAGTATGTGTGGTGTAGGTCAGAGTTATTGGTGTGTTTTATTAATGTTAGTATTTTTTTAGTGTGTAGTATTAATTTTTAAATGATTTGTAAAATTGGGTTATTATTTGATATGTTGCATATATTTGTATAATTTTTTGTATTTTAGTTAAGTAAGTAGTGAGTTGTAAGTTTATAGTTTATTATATTTTTTTTTTAAAATATTATTTTAATTATGTTTTTCATTTTTAAAATTCTTTGTAATTATGAACTTTATCGTTTTTTTATGATGTATATTTATGTTAAATTAAGTTTTAAGTAAAATTTATAAACTAGATTTATTTGTACAATAATTATGAATTATTTTTATGATTTGTATTGGTTGTTTAGTAATTTTTTTATTAATTATTTTATTATTATAAGTATTAATTATTTTGTTTTTAATAGGAAATTGAATATAATATTAGATATGTGATTTTATTTTCAATATATTTTTAACATTATTAATACAAATATTTGTAGTTTAGAAATTATTATAATTTTAAATTAATAATTTTATATTAAATGATTGTGTTATTGTAGATTTTGAAATATTTTTTTTAAATTTTAAGGATTAGTTGTGTTATTATGATTGGTGATTATTATTTGTTAGTATGTTTATATGTGTATAATAATTTGTAATTTTAAATTAAGATGTGTAACAATTTATATTATAGAGTAGTTTATTATTTTTTAAAAATTATATAATTTATATTATAGGTATAGTTGTGTTGAAATGTATTATAATTATTTTGGTTATTTACAATTTTATTATATATAATTTTAATGTTATTTTTATTTATTAATGATTTTTTAGTTTAAATTAGTTTAAGATAGTTATATGTTTTTTTATTTTTCTATTTTACAATTTTTTCTTAAATAATGATATATTTAAATATTTGTGGTTTTTTATGTAGGGATAATAATTTTTTCAATGTATGTAATGTAGTGATAATGTGGTAATTTTAATAATTTAATTATTTAAATTATATGTATTTTTATAATTTATAATGTAATAATATACTTTATGATTGAAGAAATAAAGAGATTGTACGTAATATTTTATTTTTTAAGACTAATTGTTTGGTGTTTTGTGGTTGTGAGTCTATTATATTTTAATTAGTAATTAGTTTTTGAGTTTAGGTTTATATAAATTTATCATGTTAATATATATATTTAAAATTGGGTTTGGTTTGTAAATAATGATTGAATTAGTGTTTTTTAGTGTTTATTATCGTTATATTCTTAATTTATTATTTTTTATATTTTTTTTTTTTTATAATTTTATAAATATAGTAATTGTAGAGAAATTTTTAGTAATAAATATTTTAATGGAGAAGAATTATTATTTTTTGGGTATTTTAAAGGAATTATTCTTTTTAGAATAAGGTTAATTATTTTAGATTATATTTGTTTTAATAATAATATAATAATGATTTATATTTTTTTTATTATATAACTGTTAGTATAGTTTATAATTTTATTATATTTTATATTATGATAGTAGCGTGCGGAAAGCACGGACTTCCAAGACACAGTTAATGTATTAATTATGTTATATTTTATATAATTTTATTTAATAATGTATTATTTATATTTTTATAATATAATGTTTAGTTTATATTTTTATTATGACATTTTTTTAATATTATTATGATGATATTTATTTATTATGATGTAAATGTAAAATTTTAATGTTATTCGTTGTTATAAATATGCCATTTATATATCATCTTATTTTAAGTTAAGTATAGTAAAAATAAATTTTATTATTTAATTATTTATACTATTTTTTTATATTAATGTTTAGATAATATTTAAATACATAAGATATATTGTTAAATATACCAAATATAGTAATTTTATTTTTTTTAATTGTATTGTTTTTTGTAATTTTATAATTGTTAATTTTAGAATAGTACATAGAAATAATGTTATTATATTGTTTGTTATATTAATGCTTATAATTTTTTTAATAAAATTAATTATTTAATTGATCATTTATATTTACTTATTATTATTTTCATTTATATATATTTTTATGGTGGATCTATTGATTTTTAGATTTTATTAAAGACTTGTGTTATTATAAATTGTGTGTTAGGAAAATTGAATTTTGATATTATGATGTTTGTGTATTTTTTTTTAATTAATGTTATAATGTATGTGTTTATGTTAATTATATTACACAAATATGTGTGATTTTAATTACTTAAATTTTTTTTTTATAATATATTTATTTTTTACTTTAATGTATTTATTTTAAATTAGTAGTAAATGGTAGTGTTATTTTATTATAGTATTTATATTGTATTTTAAATTTAAATGGTAGTATAGTTTTTTTTTTGTAATAAAGAGGGTAATATGTGAATGTATAAGTATTTTTATATTTAATTTTGAATTTTGTAAAAGTATTTGAATTTGTGATGACGTGTTATTAAAATAATTATATATTAATATAAATAGTTGATATTGAAGACTTATATGTTGATATGGTTTTTTTAATAATTTATTATATTATGTTTATGTGTGTTATTATTTGATGTGTTTGGTTTAATTTAGTTGATTTTTTAATTATATTTTATATATCAATATTATATATTATATTTCTTATGTGATTAATTATTTAATTTTTTATACTTTCTTTTTTTATTATTATTTATGTTATTACACTGACATGAGCGTTTTAATATAATTTTTTTATAATATCGTATAATTTATTATATTTTTTTCCAATTTTTTTGATCTTTTTTGATAGTGATTTTGAATGATTTTATTCAGAAATTTGATCTTGTTTGTTTTTATATTTTTGCTTTATTAAAAAAATATATAATAGTATTATGTATTATTTGTGGTTTTGATTGTGTTTTTTGTTTGGATGGTTATTTTATTTGTAAATAAATGTTAAATTTGAGTTATGGATTTTTATATATTTTACGGTTTGTTTAGTATTGAGGAGATTATTGTAGAGTTACACTCAATTTTAATTAATTTTTTGTATAGTATAAATTGTTTAGGTTTGGTTCGTAATGGTAATTATTAATATATTTTACATATAGTTAGATTTATGTTAATATATTAAAGGTTATTTTTATTTAATTTGATTAAATATATTTTTAATAATAAAACAAGGTTTGTATTGGTTATTTATTTTTGGTTTTATTATAGTGTGTTTTTTTTGTTAGGAAGTATTATTCAGATTCAATGTTGATATTTTATATATTATATTTTTAGTAGTTGTATTAAAATTGATTTAATTCATTTGTATTATTTTAATATATTTTAAATTTTATTATTCATTTTATTAATTATAGTGGTAGTAATTTAATGTATAAGTTATATTATTAAATTTTTTAACAAAAAAAAAAAAAAACATTATTTAATTGATGTCTATTTAATTATTTTAATTCGTAAATTTTTAGTAATTATTTTTTTTTTTTTTTTTTAAATATTTTTTTTAGTAATTTTGAGTTAATAAAGTAATTTTTTTTTATCTTTATATTTTTTTTAAATTTTAATTTAAAATTTATTAATATTATATTATTATTTTATTTATTATTATTTTTATATTTTTATTTTATTATTTAATTTAAAATAATTTTTATTTTTTTTTTTTATATTTTAAATTATATTTTTTAATAATTTTAGATTTTAATTTATTAATTTTTTATTGTTTTTATTATTTTTATTATTAAATTATAAAAAATTTATTATTTTATAATTAGTATAATTATTTTTATTTTTTATTTTTTTTTAATATTTCAAATTTTTTTTTTTATTATATTCTAGTTTATATATATTTTTTTTTTTGTTTTATTAATAATTAATTACTTAATAATTTATATTTTTCTTTATTTAATAACTATTTTTATTGAATAAATTTTAAATTATTTTAATTTTAAAATTATTTATTTAATTATATTATAAATTAAACTATTTTTTTTATAAAGGGACGAAAGTTATGAATCATAGATATTGATTCTTATTTCATCTAAAGTTATGTGTATTAATGGATATTTGTATGAGATAATTATTATACCCTATACAGATGGCATATGTATATCCACAAATTTCAGAGTTCTTCTGGACGTGCAATCCAAAATGAACTGTTTTTACTGGGCAACCTTAGGCGTAAATATCGCTTCGAGAGTTTGGAAAAGAAGCGTATCGGTAGGTGAGGTTGACAATTGGGTTGCGGAAGCTTTGAAGCTATAAAACCTTTCTATTGCGCTTATCAACCCCTTGAATACCCATTATTTGAGGTATGTTCAGTCTGTTAAGTTTAAATAAATCAAATCTGTATACAATTCAAAGAACTCCAATTCCAACAAATACTAAAACTCAAGCACTGCTGACACTAAATAAACTTAAAAAAGCAAAAAGAAGTAATTATTCAATCAGCCATCAAAATTACTTACATTTTCAGCAGCATTTTAACGGAAAAAAGAATCCAAGAAAACTTTGCAAGTTCAGCGAAAAACGTTAAGCAACAGCGAACTTTAGACCAACAAGCAACGGCGAATAAAAAGTTAAAAAAATTTTAACAAGAAAAAACTGTACAACCTGTGAACCGTCAAACAAGTAAATGCCACACTTTGAAAGTAGGTTAAACTCTTAACCTTTCAAGAAACAACGAGGGCAGCAAACATAACTAAAACGAAAACTTATACAATTCAAAAAAGCGTCAATTATAAACAATAAAATGAAAATCAAAATAATACAAAAGCTAAAGCATGAGATAAAAAATGAAAACACAAAAAATGATAAAAACCGGCCCTGCGACCTAACACGTACAAAGTTCAAGTTACAAACAAAAAATTTTAAAGAATAAACTGACAAAGTAAAAGAATAATAATAATTAAAACAATATCACGTACAAAAATGTGATGAGTAGTAAAAGACAAAAGAAAAAAAAATATATACAACTCCAAAAAAACGAAAAAAAAATGTTTGCAAAGATACAAATCAAAATAATCTCAACAAAGGAAGTTATAATAAGCATTTTTAAATGTAAAATGAAACCATTAAGCATTCTTATTGCCTGCAGCATTCTAGTTTCTTTATGTTTCATGCAGTACTTTACAGTTAACTTAAATGAAAACTGAATCATATATGTACATTTAAATTAATTTCTGCCATTTTGTTTTTGTTCTTTTCTTTTAACAGCAGACAACTATCTACATACAAAAAGTTCATGAAACATTAGTGCAAAATTTTATAAAACAAAAGAAACATTTCAGTGTTTAATAGGCGGTTTGTGTAGATAACCAACCAAAGTAGGACGACCCCGCTAACGTATAACGGTTAAACGCAAGCTTGTATAAAGCGAAAAGTTCGGGCGCAAGAAGCACCAACTTGAAAGAAAAGAATAACAAAAGGCAACAAACTACAGCAATGGAGGGATTCTATGATGGTGATTTAAAAGATATTTGGGATTCCGATCTAGATCCGGTAAGTTTAAGCTATTCTTTGTCAATGCGATTCGTACTTGGTACTCGATACCAATGTCCATTCGAAGTATTATTACTAAAAGCAACTTTAAGGCAGTTTTATATGCTGACTACCGATAAAATACATGAATACTCTCATGTTGATTTGTTCACAAGTTTCCCTATCTAAACAATATGTGATATGTGATTATTGACTTCAGGCTTTATTTTTCTATACCTGTATTTTCCTGTTCAAATTGTGTATGTATTGCTTTGAACTGTAAGTTTCTCTTTGCGTTATGACCAAATCTAGATTTAAGAATTATCTGTATTTTTGCTGTTCCATATACTGTTGTACTATAAGAGATCATAGATCTCATTGTACTAATGTGACTTATCAATAAATGAATGAATGAAATTTGAAATAACGTAGGAAGTGATTAATTAATGAAACTATATATGTGCCCATAAAATAAACATTGAATTTACTTTATCAAATAGCTAAGGCTCCCTAAAAAATCATGAAATGAAAAAAACCACCGGCACAACAAAAAACGAGGTCTGTACTTTTGACATACCCACAATACCGACACATATTTTGGACGCCTGAATTCAAATCTGAAGTCTGTTTAGTTCATATATCTCTAAAATTTTTCGGGGCAATCTTTTAACATAGATGAATATATAATTTTCTTATACAACATTAACATTATATTAAATTTGATGAGAATCTGAGCTTCATAGTGAATGTTCTGTTGGAGGTGGAAAGCATGCATTTTCAGTCCCTCAATTATAGTTAACCAGCCTCTACCAGCAGCCCCATCCGAACGAAGGAACTTTAACACAAAATCATTACGATATATACATATGCGATATTGAAATAAATTTCGAGAAAGTCCAGAAAATAATCATGAAACAATCCCGAAAAAGGTCTTGAAATTATAAAGCAAACAATTAATAGGTGGTTTCGAAATAATCTCAAAATAATAATTATAATAGCGTTAAACTGATCTATGGGGTAGACCCGAAATTATCAAAAAATCAATGTTTGGATGTAGGTATATTTGATAATAGAGTAAGAGCCCGTGACTGCCAGACCTTCGTCATTTTATAAAAGTTAAAATTTCGTCAGTGAATACTTTTAACTGAAGCAGGATCGTTGGTCTATTATAAAACTTGAGGCATAGTGGCTTTAACAGATATCGTGCAAAAATGTTTGCAGAAAAATAGACCTTTCTTTCGTCATTTTATAAAGACTGATTTTCATATATGGTCTTTGTCACGATATCAAATCTTACTCAAGTTATCGTGTTCACGGACAGACAGACCGACGGACGGACGGACGGACGGAAGGACGGACATGGCTAAATGAATTTCGTTTTTCGCCCAGATCATTTTGATATATAGAAGTCTATACCTATCTCGATTAGTTTATGCCGTTACGGGGTACCGTTATGCGAACAAAATTAATATACTCTGTGAGCTCTGCTCATTTGAGTATAAAAAACCCAGAAAGTGGCACCGAAAAAATTACGAAAATATCCCGTTATCAATTTCGAAATATTCCTAAAAATATCTGGAATTAGTACCGAAAAGTTCATTAAAACAATACCAAAACGATCTCTAAATAGTCCTAAAATATTGATATAGCGATGAAACCATTCGTAACCATGTGGTAAAACGGACCCAAAAAGTCATGAGTTTTTCCCGAGAATCATCAGTCCTAAAATTGTACCAGAATGGTCAAAAATGATTCATAGTGTCGAATAATACCACTTAAATGACACGAGGAAACCCGTGAAATGATCCGCAGATAGCTTCAACCTGAAAATGGTCCGGGAAATTATAAATGTGACTGTTTGAATATCAGGACGCTTCAATGTTGGGAAGACCAGATATCGCCTTTGTGACTCAATCACCCCGGCAAGACTGCATTAATTTCGATAAAATTGAGCCGAAAGATAGCTTATACTCAAGAAGGATCCACTTGGCCCTTTTTTTCCTTTATTACTATTATTACTACTATTATTATTAGGCATCGTGCACAGCGACTTTTATTTAGATCTCTTATGCCTGACCTTTCAGCCTTTTATTTTATGTGGAGGCTTTAAATGTATTTAGGTATATCTTCAGGACTTTTAATTTCATATCACAAGAAATTAAGAATCACGTCATCTAGATGGCAGGGTCTCTGCCATGCTAGTTCCGAAAGGAGCGAAATACTCTTGTAATAGACTCTGGTTCGATCCTGTAAAAAATCCAAAATGATTACGAAGACAATATCGAAATTATTTCGAAATATTTCCTAAGAAGTCCCGACAATATTCTTAACAGTCCTGAATTAGTTGGGCATTAAACCCGAACGATTCCAGGCATGATCCCAAAGAAATTCCAAAACTATTGGGTAGGGTCTTGTAGGTGGTAACCGCGGCACTGCTCATTCGATCTATGTGACTCGGATACCAAATATTATTAGTGCAGGACAAAACCAGCTAGAGTTAAGCAAGTTTAAGATACTATTCCAGATAGAGGGAGCGGGGGAGGAAATACCTGCAAACCTTTACAAAATTATCATACGCTTATTTATATAACCCGTAGACTTAATATTACGGGTCAAGGTAAATCTACTGTCAGAAGAGATTAAAAATTTACTGTTCCCACCTCCTCTTCAGAAAACAAAAATATAGCGAGTAGATTCTTTCACACCATTGTGTATCCTCTGTAAAATTTCATACTTACCCGTTCAGCCTTTTTGGCGTGAATGAGTAACACAGCGTTAAACAAATTATTCAGAAATGAGTGCTGCCAGGGCCATAATACCCCGTACTACAGAATGTAAGTGAAGGCGTAAAATGTTGTATGGGGAAATCCAGAATGTGTGTTTAGAAAATGTACTGTGTAATATGAGAAGTGGTGGAAGGAAAGGAGAAACAAAAACGGTTTGCTATTGATAACTGTTATCGACGAGTTATCGGTTTTCGATTTGTTATTAAGTTTATTGATTTGCTATCGAAAAAATATCGATTTGTTATCAAGACAACCGGTATCGATAAGTTATCGTCTATTAGAAAATTTATCGATTTGTAATTGAAAATGTATCGATTTTTTATCGAAAAATATGAATTTTTCAAAAAACAAATTTGTTATCCACGAATTATCGGTTTTGTAATCGGCATGTTATTGACGAGTTATCGGTCTGTTATCGATGGCAATGTTATCGTTCAATGTTTTTATAATCAAATAGATACCGATAACACTCCAAAAAGAGAAACTAAGTAATATCAGCTGAACATAACTGAGTGTAATAACTACTTAAAATCAGAAACTCCAATTGCATCATAAAAAGCGAATTATTGAAAATTATTTTATCAAGAAGCAAAACCTCAAAGCTTATGAAGCGATTTTAGTTTGGTTAAAAATGAAAATGAAATATATTTATTGAATGACTTCCTTATATCTTACACTGAGTCTAAACAAAGCTCTCTCCCAAAGAAAAATTTATTTGCATAAACTCATTTTTAGCCATAAATCTCATTTCCGCTTTTATGATTTGCGTGAATTATTTAAGTCCAACACCAATGGCAAAAGTATAAACTTTATGTATGCAAAAAGTAATGATGTAAATGAAAAATGTTGCCGCTAGTAAATAGTAATTAAAAAACAATGACATGTACACATCTGGGCATGCAACAAAAATGGCAATAAATTTGTATTGAAACATAAAATATTGAGCCAACAACAAAATCAAATGCAAAATGCATATGCTGTTGAAAAATACGATTTGAAGATATGCAAGATCACTACATTTGTTGATTAGAGTTGAAAAGGACCCCTGTTGGAATATTGTGCTGACACCGCCAAGGATACAATAACACGAACGGAATTAACGTGAGTGAAACGAGCATACTTCGGCAAGGGTATATTTTCACTTCGTAAAAGGAGTTCCTACATTACAACCCAGAGAAGTGTTGTAGCCTGTACTGCAGATAAGAGTGCTCCGTCCCTCATGTGGTTAAGTTCTGGCAAAGTCTTACGAAGCAGATGGCAAACAATACTGAAACGTCCAGTGCATTTTAAGAGCAAAACTTGATTTAACTGTCTGTTTTGGATAGTATAGAACGCAGCAGGGCAAACGGCGCCGTGAATCCCAAGAATGTGACCGACCGTTTCACTTGTCAGGTGATGATGAACGAGTACCGGGCGTTCTTTAAAAGACCGGAGAAGAGCAAAAGTACCAATGGGAATGCCTCTATATCAGCCTAAGTGCTGGTAAGAGCAAAGTCTATTCGGGAGACTGTTCAGCGAAAATGTAAAGCTACTGTTAAGATCTGGGATAAATGCGTCTAGTTTGAAGCAAAAATGTAATTTATAATCGTATGTTAAGTGGATCCAGTCCTACGCGTTCTCACCACTTTTCGGCTTCTGGGAAAGTCTCTAAAGTTAATGAGCGGCCAAATTTCAGTATTGTAATGATTTCTTATAGTACAGCTTGTTACCCTAAGGTAATGTCTTTGGGCTTAATACTTAGCCCAGTAGACAACTGTTCATACTCACAGAATATTAATAATTCGAGAATGTCAACATCAAGGGCCATTCAATCGAGACTGAGAAACAAAAGGTGAAGGCATCTTGTGAGAGTAATTAATTTGCTTAAGCAAAGCTCTTAAGAGCATTTCTGATCTAAAGCCCGGTTTTGTCTAGCTATAGCAGCATGTTTTCTCAACTCAAAAGGAATATAATTAGAATGGTGGCCTATGCAGATGACGTTGCAGTACTGGTATCTGGTTTGAGCTTTACGAGACCATAAGGTTAATCCATTGCATACGCAAAATAGAGCCATGAGCTATGTATATCGTCCGAAACGCTGGAATCACGCATGTTTAAGGGACATAAACTATTGTAACGAATTCTGGAAATTCCTGATAATTAGACACCTTCTGCTAACGTTCGAATCGATGAACTGTTCAATAAATAACTCCAATATTCAGTATTACATAATGGTTTTTATCATACTAATTTGGGAGTAGTACTTCACAATTACAATTCACTAATAGCGTGTTTAAATCAAAATGATTACTGATTCCCCAGCTTGCGCTGCTTTGATACTCTCGGTTACCTTGTTCCACCATTTCTCTAGACGTTTCACTAACTTGCCTTCTAGCACAGTTGTATCTCGTGCTTGGTTAGTTAGTTATATACATGTATGTATATCTGTAGTTTATGTTTATACTCAGTTGAGCAGAGCTCACGAGTATATTAAGTTTGATTGGATAACGGTTGGTTGTACATATATAAAGGAATCGAGATAGATATAGACTTCCATATATCAAAATAATCAGGATCGAAAAAAATTTGATTGAGTCATGTCCGTCCGTTCGTCCGTCCGTCCGTCCGTCCGTTTAACACGATAACTTGAGTAAATTTTGAGGTATCTTGATGAAATTTGGTACGTAGGTTCCCTGAGCACTCATCTCAGATCGCTATTTAAAATTAACGAATCGGACCGTAACCACGCCACTTTTTCGATATCGTAAAAATTACGAAAATGAAAAAAATGCCATAATTCTATACCAAATACGAAAAGAGGATGAAACATGGTAATTGGATTGGTTTATTGGCGCGAAATATAACTTTAGAAAAAACTTTGTAAAATGGTTGTGACACCTACCATATTAGTAGAAGAAAATGAAAAGTTTTGCAGGGCGAAATCAAAGCCCTTGGAATCTTGGAAGGAATACTGTTCGTACGCACATATATAAGTAAATTAGCGGTACCCGACAGATGATGTTCTGGATCACCCTGGTCCACATTTTGGTCGATATCTGGAAAACGCCTTCACATATACAACTACCACCACTCCCTTTTAAAGCTCTCATTAATACCTTTCATTTGATACCCATATCGTACAAAGTCTAGGGTCACCCCTGGTCCACCTTTATGGCGATATCTCGAAAAGGCGTCCACCTATAGAACTAAGCCCCACGCCCTTTTAAAATACTCATTAACACCTTTCATTTGATACACATATCGTACAAACATATTCTAGAGTCACCCCTGGTCCACCTTATGGCGATATCTCGAAAAGGCGACCACCTATAAAACGAGGGCCCACTCCCTTTTAAAATACTCACTAACACCTTTCGTTTGATACCCATATTATACAAACGTATTCTAGAGTCACCCCTGGTCCACCTTAATGGCGATATCTCGAAAGGCGACCACCTATACAACTACCACCACTCACTTTTAAACCCCTCATTAATACCTTTAAATTTGATACCCATATCGTACAAACAAATTCTAGAGTCAACCCTGATCTATCTTTATGGCGTCCACCTATAGAACTATGGCTCACTCCCTCATAAAATACTCTTTAATACCTTTCATTTGATACACATTTCATACAAACACATTCCAGGGTTTCCCTCGGTTCATTTTCCTACATGGTTATTTTCCCTTATGTTGTCACCATAGCTCTCAACTGAGTATGTAATGTTCGGGTACACCGAACTTAACCTTCCTTACTTGT